>CAIGRT010082530.1:0-18051 GCA_903798405.1 Fraxinus platypoda
TCACCATGATCTAAAATTCTAGATTGTCAATCTCATATAATTGTAACCCCTTCTCTGTGCATATATATATATATATATATATATATATATATATATAAGAGATGGTGGTGTTTGGCATTGATGGTGGTGATGGTTTTGATGTTTATTGTGGTTTTGATGATAGGATCGGAGACGATACCAAGATTGAAAATAGTGAGATCTAGCGGCAATTGGGAGGGTATAAGGCTGCAATGGCAGTGTGTGGAGCTTTTCCAGTGGAATGGTGTGGAAGATGGTAGCACTAGGGTTTGGGGTCCATTGGTAATGAAAGATGTGATGGCTTAGACGGGGGCGACGACAGCGATGGTGACGGCAACACAACATAATATATCACACTTATTATAAAAAGTGACATGGTATTGTACAAAAAAATTAAGAAAAAAAATCCTTTTGAATCTAGTTTCATCGTGGCTAACGACACCCACCCTATCCCACACAACCTTTATATATACTCACCCCACACCCACAAATCCTCTCTACCGAGTTTTTCAGCCCCCAAATACACCAAAAATATCCATAGAACCTCCATGAGAATACGGAAGCATGCCAAGATTTCACCATTTGTATATGCTGCATCTTCATTGAAACCAGGGACTGTGCTTCAGTCCCATGTTTGTCAGCTGAATCAGTCCCTTGGGATGTTGTGAGTTTTTCGCCACCATCAACTCACCCGCTGGCACTGCCTCTTCCTTCGTTCCTGGTTAGTTAAATTTAGTCTATACTTACACCACTTTGGTTCTATGCACAGATCTAGTAAAACCCATTTATGATTCTTGTCAAATGCCCCTTCATTTTTATTGTAGTTCTTCATGTTGCTTAGGTTTTTGCTGAAAACCCAGCTTTAGGGTTGATTAAAAAATGTTAATCGAAGGGTTTCTGTCTTCAATTTGGGATCTGGAGTTTGAATTCCATTTTATGTTTTCACTGGTTCTGTTTATTGTACCACGGGTGATGGTATTTTTTCAACATCGAATAATTTTTAAGTACACCGATAGAAATAATGATTTTGATAAAAATGGGAGCTTGGGAGAACCTATTAAAGCCTTTGAGCAGGAATCTTTTATTCAGTGCTCAATTTGGACCGCCTTAAAGTTTTCAAGCTCTTTATTGATGTGACATAAACGGATGAGGTGTCACTCCATGTCACTCAGAAGATGCTTCATCCAATTTATTAATGCACTCCATGTCAATCACTAGACGTGTCGTCTAGTCTTTTAATTGTGATGATGCAATATTTTGAAAAAGGAAAAGAAAAAGTAAATGCAAAACATGACAATTGTATTTTGAACATAATAAAACACAACCACATTACACCGTGCGACATAGGTGTATGTGATGTTGTTAAAAGTTGATAAAATTTGGTGGGTCCCACGAAATTTGTTGTAAAAATTGGATTAATGTGTAGTTAAAAATTAAATTTGATCACCATCAAAATTTTAGCAAACAAACCAATATTTGGTAGAAATCTAATATTACGCATGCAAACATCGATCAAAGATTTTACTCGTTTATTGATGCCACCATCACCATTTCTATGCTCTTTCGCCGTTTCCACCACTCGCAAGCCGCAAACCCAAGTCTTCATGATCTTAAATTTTAGATATGGTTGATATTGAAATTTTGAATTGTCAATCTTGCACAATTGAAAGTCCTTCTCTGTGCTTATACATATAAAGAGATAGTGGCATTGGGCATTGATGGTGGTGATGATATAGATGTTTGTAGTGGTTTTGATGATAGAATTGAAGAGACCAAGATTGAAAACGGTGAGATCTTGCTGCAATTGGGTGGGTATAAGGCTGTGATGGCGGTGTGTGGAGCTTTTCTAGTGGAATGGTGTGGAAGATGGTGGCACTAAGGTTTGGGTATGTGGGAAGTGACGGTGGTGATGGCGTAGATGGGGGCGGCAACGGCTGTATTACATAATATGTTATACTTATTACAGAAAGTGTTATATGATATCTTACAGAAAAAAATAAGAAAAGGAAACTCCTTTTGGATCTAGTCTCATCGTGGCTAACAACACCCACCCTATCCCACACCACCTTTATATATACTCCCCCACCCACTCCTACGAAGCCTCTCTACCCTGAGTTTTTCTACGCCCAACTACCCCAAAAATAGCCATAGAACCTCCACGAGATTACGGAACTTCATTGGTATATGCTTCATCTTCAGTGAAACCAGGGACTCTGCTTCAGACCCATGTTTGTCAGCTGAATCAGTCCCCTTGGGATGTCATGAATTTTTCNAAGCCTCTCTACCCTGAGTTTTTCTACGCCCAACTACCCCAAAAATAGCCATAGAACCTCCACGAGATTACGGAACTTCATTGGTATATGCTTCATCTTCAGTGAAACCAGGGACTCTGCTTCAGACCCATGTTTGTCAGCTGAATCAGTCCCCTTGGGATGTCATGAATTTTTCGCCACCATCAACTCCTCCGCCACTACTGCCTCCCTCGTCATTCCAGGTTAGTTAAATTTAGTCTATACAGACTCCCCTTTGGTTCTATACGCAGATTTTTTAAAACCCATTTATTATTCTTGTCAAATGCGCCTTCATTTTTGTTGTGGTTCTTTTTGCTGCTAGGGTATTTTCTGGAACTCAACTTTAAGGTTGATTAAAAAATGTGAATTATCTTGTATTGGGGATCTGGAGTTTGAATTCCATTTTGTGTTTTCGCTGTTTCTGTTTATTATACCACTGGTGATGGTACTCTTCAACATAGAATAATTTTTATGTAGGCCAATAGAAATAATGATTTTCATAAAAATGGGAGCTTGGGAGGACCTAAGGGGTTGTTTGAGCCCCATTTATTTTCCAAAAAATGCAATTTACAATAGTGTTATGATAGGGAATATGTGGTTAAAAAAAAAATTGGGTTTGCGTGTAATATTATTTTATTCAAGAATGTGTGGGTGAAATGTGATCAAATCACTGTTCAAGAATGTATTTTGATGGAAAAAAATGAGACTCAAACAAGGGCTAAAACTTTTGAGCTATAATCCTTTTATTTGGTGTTCAATTTTAAATGTTTTAAATTTTTGGAGCTCTTTATTGATGTGAACATAAATGGATGAGGTGTCACTCCATGTCACACAGAAGACGCATCATCTAGTCTATTAAACCACACCATGTCAATGACTAGACGTGTCATCAGTCTTTTAATGGTGTTGATGCACTTATTTCGACAAAAGAAAAAAAGTAAAGAAATTATAATCTATGCAAAACACCATTGTATTTTGAACAGAATAACATTACACCGTGCGACATAGGTGCATGTGATGTTGTTAAAAGTTGATAAAATTTGGTGGGTCCCATTAAATTTGTGGTGAAAATTGGATAAATTTGATTACGATCAACATTTTAGCAAACGAATGATTTACCAATATTTGGCAGAAATCCAATATTACGCCCTCTGATCAAAGATTTGCTCACATATCGATGCCACCATCACTATTTAGTATTTATGTGCTCTTTTTCAGTTGCCACCAATTTCAAGCTACATACCCAAGCCACTATGATCTAAAATTTCAGATCTGGTTGATATCGAAATTCTAGATTGTCAATCTCACACAATTGTAAGCCCTTCTCTGTGCTTAGACCAAGATTGAAAATGGTGAGATCTAGTGGCAATTCTACAACAAAATTGTGATTTTTTTACAAGATATTTTGTGATACATAAAATGTTGTCACAATAAGTTATTTAGCGAGACACGTTTTTTAAGTTTATTGCAACTATTGTTACGAAAAAAATAAGTACCAAAAAATATAAGGCGACATAAAAAGATGATGTGAAATGTGAGAAAGCACGCCAAATTATAGACACTGTCGCCGAAAACATGAGGGAAGCAAAGCGCTACAATAATTTTTGGTGGGAAACTTATGGCGACGAAGTTTTATTTCTTGCAATAAAGTGTTTGTGATGCAATAGGATCTACTTTTTGCAACATTGAATATTTGTTGTTAAAAATTCTATAGATGAAGGAAAAAAATCACTACAAGAAAAACTATTTTTTTTGCAACGAACAAAAAATATTGTCGTATGTCTTTCATAACATTGACCCTTAAAATGCAGGCTCTTGTGTTGTCATAGAATAGATGGATACATAACGTGCAATGCACATTACAAAGGGCATCAAATGCACGTAGTTGTTAAGTTTTTGTGACGTTCTTCTTCCGTTGCCTTTATTATATTTTGCAACGTTGTTTACGTGTTATCTTAATTTCTATTTGTGACGGTAAGTAATTGTTGTCCTTAGTTTTTTTCAAATATTGTGTTGAAAAAAATAAGTACCCAAAAAATATAAGGCGTCATAAAAAGAATCGTAATATTTTTAAAACACGTGACAAATAATAAAGATTGTCGCTAAAAATATGATCGAAGTAAGGCGCTAAATTTTTTTTTAATGAGAAACTATGGCGATAAACTTTTATTTCTTGCGTGTTTGTGATGTAATAGGGTCTAATTTTTGTGACAAACTTCTATTTCTTGCAACAAAGTGTTTGTCTTTTTGCCTAGCTAAATGTGGCATTTTAATATGTAATATAATTTTTAAATTTTATTTATTTTTGACCTAGAGGAAAATTATTTAATAAAAGCTTTATAAAATGTCTACAAAATTTTTTATCTCCAACAAAAATTCAGAAAAGAATTTTAGATAGTTAAACTTTCAATCACCTGATAATTTTCAAAAAGAACTATTATACTGAATCAATCCATAAAGGATAATAGATATCTCAACACTTAAAGCAAATAAATAAACAAATCATAATTCATATATTGTTGGCTGGTGGTAGCATGTTGAACAATGTTGCTACTTTAGATTCTTGTGAAACGTGCCAACTTGATTCAATACGAACTTAAGCATTAATGTCTCAAATTGGGATAGTCGGGCGCTTATATCCATTAATTCTTGCTCCTACTTCTATATTTGCTCCCGAAAGGCTATTGACTCACTATCCGTGGATGTCAAATGATCGGTGTGGCTTGAGATAGGTTTTGGACCATGTCTAAGTCCTCTAATGTAACCTCTAGATTTTTCTAAAACCTCCTGCATAATCCCAAATTCAGCGAGGGCTTGAGATCTCTCTAAAATAACCTCTTGTAGGTCCATGTCACTTCTTCTTCAAAGAATGAGAATCTGTAAAATAAAATAAAATACTCTTAAGGAGGAGAATCTATAAATAAAAAATGAGATTCTATCAAATAAGCGCCTGTTTGTCCTGCATTATTTTTCCAATTGTAGAAGAAAATGAACCGTTTAAGGGCCCCACATGGCAGCTTTTGTTGACTTCTCTCTCACATTGGCTTTGATGTGTGTGCTCCAACGGTAATAATTCTCATTGTTTTACAACAATAATGTTGGACAAACAGGCTGTAAATGTATACATTAGGATATTTTATATCATAAATATAAAGATAAATTATTACCGATGGAATTGAGAATGGTTTCATTTATATACCGCATGGAGTTTAATTTTTTAATCAATCAAACTTATGCTCAACAAATTTTTTTATCATTATTTTATATACATTAACCTCAGCCCTATTCTCCGAAACCAAATCTAATCCTTATTTCATTTGGGTACAAGTAATCGGCCTCTCACTTCGCTTCATTTGGCAACTTAAACAGCTAGAACCAATTTCAGTCGTTAGCTCTGAGTGATCTAATCCCTACCGCAAATTGTCAAGATCAAATCTGAGCCCTTAGTTGGATGATATAAAAGCCTCTCTTTCTTCTCAAAATGAACCTTCTTCTCTTCCTGCAAGCCGATAAAGAAATCAATCGAATCTCTTTCTGTTCTTCTTAATTTCTTAGTGAAATTTCGAGAGAATTGCAGTGAGGTTGTTGTGTAACCGGCAGAGATTTGCTCCCATGCAGAAACACTAATCAATAATTTACCTTTCCAAGCTGCAAAATCACATAAATATTTCAGTTGAAATTTATTCCCTTTTCTAGGTGATTCTGTGTGCGCAAGAGATCGTAGTCTTACCAGCAAATATCTGCAGGAGTTGCAATTCGTCTGAGGAGGGGCTTGCATCTGGTTAGCTAGAGCAAACTTTCGAATCTTCAATTTGTTGTATTGAGTTTAATGGGAGAGTAAATTTTTATTCCAAGGTGACAATTTCTTCTATCTACCAATTTGTTGGAGAAGAAAAATATTGGCCATATAATCGGGTGCTGAAGTTAATAATTCAAGAACATAGACTTTCAAGTACATTGAAACGAGGAGGCGAATTTATTGATATGTTGGAAGAATCGAGTCAACTCATTCATTGTAGTTATAGGGTAATAAAAACATATCTAGATTATTGTTGTTAATGCTTACATACTAATCCATTGTGTGTCAATTTCTTGTGATGAATGTGGTTGGAAAGTGAAAAAACAAATTTCAATAATGAACCACAAGCAAGATTTAAGAATATTATCAATAATATTAGTTGTTAATTAGACAAAAAGTCTTATTGAACATCTGTCATTGAACAAGAGATGGAGCGACACGACAAGGCTAGCTCTCGTGAACTCATAGCTCCACTCCAAGAGATAAAAGAGAAAAAGGCAGAATTCAATTCCTTCACCTGGGATTATAGTTCTCGAAGATCACAAGAGAATTAAAAGGTTGTTTGACAGAGTTCTTAATAAAAGTTTTTTAAAAAATTGCTGAAATCTGGTTGAAAAGTTGGCGTCGGTGTGAAAGTGATTTTTTGAAAAGTACATTTTAAAGAATGTGTAATTAAAAAATATGAAGAAGATAGGGGAAAACGTGAAAAGTTATTTTTACTTTTTTGAGAGAATGTATAATTGAAAATAAATTTAATTAAAAATAATTTTGAAATATTCGCTTTCAAATAAAGGATGACAAAAAGTTGTGAATTCCATAAAAAAACGGGTGATTAAAAGTGAAATTTAACTAATTGAAAAGTTAATAAATTTTTGCTAATTTAATCAAACAAGCACTAAGGCCTTGTATGGGAGGGATTAAAATCGAAAATATAGCCGTTATTGTTGACTTTTATTAAACGAGTGAGACCCAATAACGGTCATATTTTCAATTTTAATTGGCTTTTAATCCCTCCCGAACGGGGCCTAAATATAAAATAAATAAGAATCTTAAAAACACACGAGGTGTATATAGTCGAGTTATACAAGTGTTCCGGATACACACGTATATTTTTGTAATTTAGGCAATTTATTAAATAATAATGTTATAGAGGAGAAATTAATATTTTGTTTGATAAATATTTTAGTTTGTTCAAAATTAATTTTAATCATATATTTTATTTATTATCAATAAACACAATTTTAGTTCAATTTATAGAAAAGTAGAACGGCGAGAAGGAGAGAATATTGTAGTAGTATTAGGGTCCGCGCCTGCCTTAATCTGTCACTCGCAATTTAGGGTTCGATTTCGTTTATTGCAAATTATTATTCGAATCTCCACTTCAGAAGGATCTCAAAAGTCGCCGGAAAATGGTTAGAGGATTGTTGGGAAAACTCGCCGGTCAATCCCTCTCCGTCGCCGGAAAATGGCAGCAACAACAGCTTCGCCGCCTCAACATCCATGAGTATCAGGTTCCACCTCTCCGACTCTTTCTCTCACGTTGACACAATGACACACACTCACTCATATAGAAGTGTGTGCGTTTGCGCGTGTGTGTACGAATTTATTGGTCTTATTTCGACGTGACCTCTCCGACTCTTTCTCTCACGCAGACACACACTCACTCATATAGAAGTGTGTGCGTTTGCGTGTGTGTTCACGAATTTATTGGTCTTATTTCGACGTGGAAAATAAAATACGCGTGATCTACGTTAGCGAAAAGATCATTAATATACTTGGAAAGTTTTGATGCGATTGGTTTTACGATTTTGCTGATACGTGGTGTACAGATGGAATTATAGACAGAGGAATTATAGTTAATCCCTTTTGTAGATCAACAACCTTGGAATTTCTGTCTCGTCTTTTGTGCACTATATGGGAATAATGTGCCTATTCCTTTTCTTGATATCAGGGAGCAGAATTGATGAGCAAACATGGAATCAATGTTCCGAAAGGCGTGGCATCTGGTTCTATTGATGAAGTAAAAAAGGCAATTCGTGATGTGTTCCCCAACCAGAGTGAGGTATTACAGGCAAAGTTTAGGATGCTTATAAAGTTTTTGGGTAGTTATTGAGATTATTTTACTTGACATTCTATAGTTAACTCTTGGCCTTGCAAATGCTAATAGTAATTGTTTTGAAGAGAAACAATGTTTAAAAAGGCGTAATTGGGTGCTGTGGCCTTTTTCCTTCATTAGGTGCGTAAGCCTAACATTAAAAGCATGTTTGGTAGGGCTTAAAATTCAATTAAAATTGAAAATATAGCCGTTATTGGGTCCCACTTGTCTAATAAAAGTCAACAATAACGGCTAGTTTTTCAATTTTAATCCGATTTTAATCTCTACCGAACACACCCTAAAACTGTTAAAAAGCATGTTTGGTAGGGCTTAAAATTCAATTAAAATTGAAAATATAGCCGTTATTGGGTCCCACTCGTCTAATAAAAGTCAACAATAACGGCTAGTTTTTCAATTTTAATCCGATTTTAATCTCTACCGAACAAGCCTTAAACCAAAAAAGGGGGAGAAAAGTTATTGAAATGCAAAATAAGATACTATTATTTCGGGTGGGGACACTGGATTATTCCATAGTCGTCTGTGCAAAACACAATATTTTAATATCGTAGTGGGCATTGGATTATTCTCAAAATGGGTCAATAAGAATTTTTATGTTTTGTAGGCCACAAGCCTTGAGGCGGTGCTATGAGGCGTAAGCCTCTAAAAACTGCCTCAAAATCAGTACCTTGAGGTGTTTTCACTCTAAAGCTGGCATTAAGGCAGGTTTCAATTGGGTTTTTTAAAACCATGAAGAGGATATACTTAAATTACATATGATGCAGGTGGTGGTGAAGGCCCAAATTCTTGCCGGTGGCCGAGGCTTGGGAACATTCAAGAATGGTTTCCAGGGTGGAGTTCACATTGTGAAGGCTGACCAGGCTGAAGATGTAGCTGGTATGAAGGATAATCTCTCCATTTCCAGAAGGAATTCCTTGAAGCACCATATATTTATGTTTTATGTATCCTCATAGGCATGATTTAACTTCTAGCATCTCTAACTTGATTCTCCTAGGTAATGGGTTGATTGTTCATATATCTTCCATTTGAGAAACCAAAAAGAAAAAAAAAATGTAATATTTCATCATCTGTTTCCTACAGAAGTATTGATTGCTGGCCATGCAGCTACTGCTTCCGTGGCCATATACCCTTTCCTCGGTGCTTGAGGTTGGGTTAGGTTTGTGGGTGGGCTGACATGTTTGTGTTATTAATCAGCTAGGATTCATTTATGAGTCCTCGTCAGTGAATACTATCATTTTGTTTGAAGTAAATTATGCACATTATGGAAGTAACTTTTTGAAGATTTGTACACGTGTGGCAGGGAAAATGCTTGGCCAGATACTTGTCACCAAGCAAACTGGGCCCCAAGGAAAAATTGTTAGCAAGGTTTGCCATTGATTACTTATTCTGTTTATCACAATTTTTTATAAGTGCCGGCATTGACATGCACAAGTATAATGTCGGGTGGGGGGATATCATGGCAATGATAACCTTATGTAAATATTGTGAAGCAATTATGTCTTGCCAAATTTCATTTCCTAAAAATTAAGCATAACTTTTCCATGCATGATCTTACATGGTATGAACTATTTTTTGATCTTCTAAGGACTGTAAAAAACATACCCTTACACATAGTTACATTCATTTGGTGATCTAAAGAACTTTACGGAGTAAAATTTCTTGAATTTAGTCTGATATTTATAATGATCATTTCCTCTAATCTTGTTAACAATTTATTCAATGTAAAGGTATTCTATACCCTTCTTTCATTGTTAGACGGGTTCTAATACTCAAACAATCGTATTTAAATTCATGATGTAAGCTTCCTGACAAGCTGACACAGGGTCGTTATTTTGAAGATATGTAGATGCATAGTTTTGTAACCTGCCAATCACAAAAATGCCGCCACCTAAAGATGAAATATTACATTAGAAACATATTTGGATTTCTGTTTTTGTTTTCGCAACAATGTAAACACTAATTAATTTTAGCCAGAGGAGTTATGAATAGCATGTTGAGAAGTTTTGTGCTTCGATGCCAAGCTTGACCAATATGGTTTTTGGACTAAACATGGGAATGGGACTCTGATTTTTTAATGAAATGAGATTGGACATACCAGTTTCCAATATGTATCTAGGTTTCAACCCAACTGTGCCTGTGAGAGGAGGATGTAAAAGGGTTTCAAATTTGGATATTGAAGGTTTTCTGTACTTTGTATGTAACAGGATTTGTGGTTGGAGGAGTAGGAGAAATTTTTTTATTTTCTATATCATTTGGCCTCAAAACCATGATTGTAATCTTGATTAATTTAAACGTCACAATGTTTTCTAGTTTGTATGTTCTGTACTTTGCTTTATATATTCCTATTTTATTGTAAATTTTTTGGGACTGTAGTAGTTTATTATTTGTAGCCATTAAGTATATTGCTCATATGCCATCCACAGTTTGCAGATTATTGCCTCTAAACTTTTACTTTGACATGGAAGCCATACTTGCCTACTCATTAATACAAGTATTTGAAGATAATCAATAGTTTGATCATATTCCATTTCTTTCCCTAATTAACCTAATGCACTTTTCCTGGATTTAACAGTTTCAATTCTTTATTGTGCGCTAGTAAAATGATTATACTAACGGCATCACGTGTAACCTTTCTTGCAGGTTTACTTGTGTGAAAAGTTGTCACTTGTGAATGAGATGTACTTTGCCATTACTCTTGATCGTAAAAGTGCTGGTTCTGTAAGCTCCAAAAAATTGTAGACTACCTAATTGTTCACTTTTTACAACTAGCGAAGCTGATCAAAATGTGCTAACGTTTTGCACTTTATTGCTTTAGTTCTTTGTGTATTTAGATTGTCTTCCTTAGAATCTCAGAGATCTGTGTTATTTGGCAAGCATCCTTTGTTAAATGTATCATCTATTGACCATCCTGAATGCGTCTTACTTGGTGTTCTCATCGAGTAGCTGTAGATGAATCTCAAGGTGTCTCATTAAAATTGATCTAGAGCCTGTTTGGTACAGATTCTCATTTTCTACCGTAAATCAATTCTCATTTTCAACCACACATTCTTCAATAAAATAATATTTTCCATCACATCAATACTTTTTTCTTCTTTTTCAACCACACATTTCCCATCATATCACTATTCAAAAATCAATTCTTCCCCCAAAAATCAATCATATCCCTATTCAAAAATCAATTCTTTCCCCAAAAATCCCTACCAAACACACTCCTAGTTTCCAATTTTTTTTTGGTCATCTAGCTTTCCTATCGCATTTGCTTTTCTTGAGTTCTTTGCTTAGATGGACATTTGTCAGTTTCAGGATGTAATTGTTGTGACTTTTGAAAAGAAAATGTATTAGAAATTCTCTGTATTTTATGATATACTAAATTTTTATTTATTTATTTAGGGCCAATTTGATTATTCTTACTCACAGTGGTGGAATTTATTTGAAGATACTATTGACCTGAGTAAATGTATCAATATGATAATTAGTATATGGATGTTTTCATTTCTGCAGCTTATTATTGCCTGTAAAAAGGGAGGAACCAGTATTGAAGATCTTGCTGAGAAACATCCAGAGTTGATTGTCAAGGTTGCTCTCACCACCTTTACTTTGAGTGCTAGCTGGCTGTGGAAATTTTGCCTTTTGGCTATGTTTAGTTTTTTACTAATTAGAACTTTGTTCTTGCTTGGCCCAGGTACCTATTGATGTTTTCACAGGAATCACTGATGAGGATGCTGCCAAGGTGGTTGATGGTTTGTCACCCAAGGTGGCTGACAGAAGTGCTTCAATGGAACAAGTGAAGAAGTTATACGAACTTTTCTGCAAATGTGACTGCACATTGTTAGAGGTAGGTAACAAATCTTATTTGCATTCTCTCAGAAAGGTTTCCTTTATTTCTGTTGATTCCTTATATTCTCTAGGTTTATAAGGGGCATAGGCTTCCATAACTCTTGTTTTATGTCTCAAATGGAACCACGACTTTTTGGGCAGATCAATCCCATGGCTGAAACTTCTGATAAACAGTTAGTAGCTGCTGATGCGAAACTTAACTTTGATGATAATGCTGCCTTCCGTCAGAAAGAAATATTTGCTCTTCGAGATCCAACACAAGAGGATCCTCGTGAGGTATTTCCCATAATTTATTTTGTCTATGAATGAACCTTGGTATAGTGCTTTATGCATGCTCACAGCATTCAAGATGCCAATAAGCCTTTATTGTTGAATTTTTACGTGTCTATAAATTGTCAGGTTGCTGCAGCAGAAGCTGACTTGAACTACATCGGTTTAGATGGAGAAATTGGTTGTATGGTGAATGGTGCTGGACTGGCTATGGCTACCATGGATATAATTAAGTTACATGGAGGAACTCCTGCCAATTTTCTTGATGTTGGTGGAAATGCTTCCGAAAGCCAGGTTCCTCCAATTTTTCTTTTCTAAATATAATTATTTCTTTTGCTTTGAATTGGTATCAAGCATACACGTGGGTTTATTTGATTTTTCCTCAGCCGATTCTAATAACCAATTTACGAGTTTGCTAACTATAAAAAAGACTATAGTTTTCAATGGTTCGAAAAATAGCTAGTTGAACAGAAATTTTTGTTTATTGCTTGTAGTTATGACTTGGGTTATTTTAACTGCTTTTTAATAGGTTGTGGAGGCTTTCAAAATTTTGACATCAGATGAGAAGGTGAAGGCTATTTTGGTGAACATTTTTGGAGGAATAATGAAGTGTGATGTAATTGCCAGTGGAATTGTCAATGCTGCTAAACAGGTAAAGACTTGCATTGGTTTATGACTTTATGTACATGCAAAATAGGCTCTTGTAGCTTCTGACCTTTTCTTTTTAAATTCCTCCTGACGGTTAAATCAGTCACATGCCACCCTGCATTCCTTTACCTGTTTAGCCTTTTCCTTAGGTCATTAAATTTGTTAATTGTGTCGTTCAATCTTTTGCCGTTATCTCTTTTATTGGTCTTTATATCTATCCCAGAAGTTTTTAATCCCAAAGAGAGCAAATAATATTATATTTTATTCAATGAGTTCGTACAAAAACTATCAACTTATGGAAATGTTAACTCTCCTTTTGTGGAGTAATTGCAAAATTCTAACTCTGTTGGGTTTCCTTTCAAGGTTCAACTGAAAGTACCTGTAGTTGTTCGTCTTGAAGGAACCAATGTTGACCAGGGAAAGAGAATTCTGAAGGTGAATATATAATCACATCTCGTGCATTTACTTTCTGAAAGCTACTTGTGAATGTGCACGAATTCATATTTAAACCATTATTTTTGCAATTGATGTTGCGTTAACAGGAAAGTGGCATGACACTAATTACTGCTGAAGATCTGGACGATGCAGCTGAGAAAGCAGTTAAAGCGTCAACAAGTTAAGAAAACCTCGTTGTCTATGTTTCTTGACATTTTTTGAGCACACTCTTTCTCCATGGCTTTTTTTAGGTCAAATCTCATGTATACTGATTCATTGTCTCAAGAAGGCTTTCATAAAAAAAAAAAAAAAAAAATCTTCTGTCTCCATTGATAAATGGAAAAGGTTTTAAATCAATCTCGATTATAATAAAGTAATCAGTAATGTTTTGTTTGTTCGAGTTTTAGTAAATTATCAATTACAAGCGAGTTATATGTGTTGATTCAAGAAAGCGCTTCTTTCTATCCTCTTTTATGGTGCATCCTTCCTTTTTCTACTGTTTTGCACCAGAATGTATGTACCCTTCGTTCTTTTGTCGTCAACAATGGTAGAAAACACGTACTAAAAAGCAGTGAAAATGATGGGCAATCTTGTGCTCCTAGGAATGATCTGGGTAAAATTTTGTTTGTAGTATTGTGCATTGTTGTCCAGTTTAGTATGTCGAACATGCTTGAAGTGTTTCCCCATTGCTATCAAGTGAAAAGATAATAAGTTGACTGTAAAATTAACTGACGCAAAGCAAAGCGCTAATTAAATCATGAACCATGCTATGTGTACATAATGGTGTACACATAGCCTTACACCCCCCTCACATGGAGGGGGGCCCACACACAATAAAATATTTGTGGGCCTCCTTCCATGTGAGGGGGGTGTAAGGCTGTATACACCATGAGGTGTGCACATAGCTTTATTCTTAAATCATTCCCATTAACTGGATGATAGGTACAAAGCATTAAGACAAATATATGGCTATGGCACAAACAATAAGTAAACGAATGTATGAAATAGTGAAACTCGGGATTTGTGATCCAGACAAGCTTGTTTAACAATCTCGAGATCCTTTTTTATTAGATAGAAAGGGTCGTAGCACGAAATGCGATCCATGAGAATTGAGAAAGGCGGAGTACGAAGGAAATAAAGAAATTCTAAGTACTTTTAGCTGGAAAAGTTTCTTCCTTGAGTGATTCGGCAATTCTCTTGGAAATACAGTAAGCAGTTGATTCAATTGTGATCATTGGATTAACACCAACTGCAGTAGGGAGTACACTTCCGTCACACACAAATAAGCCTTTTGCTTCCCAACTTTCTCCATTTTCATCAACTGCACCATCTTCCTCATTAGCACCCATTCTGCAACTACTCATCTGGTGTGCAGAACAATACATGGTCCAATACTTTTCAGCCGACCCCGGCCCTCCAACTGCCATAACTGTCTCCAAAAACTCCTCCAAATCCTCATTCTTAGTCCCCTTACTGCTAAATCTTTGTCCATCACTCCGGAAAGTGCCCACTTCAGTAGCTCCTGCTGCAATCAAAATCCTCAAAGTTTCTCTCAATCCTGCTTGTAGATTATCTCTGTCTAGTTGATGCAACTCATATTTTACCCTACCTTCCTCTTTCACCTCTCCCGAACCTAAGTCTCTGACTAACGCAAACAGCATGGCAGTTCTTGAATATTTTGCCATCCTGTCTTTCATGTCGTGCCCGGAAGTCCACGGAAGGAAAACCGCGAATGAAGCAGGGCCGAATCCAGCACTTTCGACGATAGTCCGGAAATTGGATTCTTGAGTAACGACCTTGTGGATGGAAGTTATGATTCCTCCCGCGAAATTTTTACCTTTAAGTTCTGATAAAGATTCCGGGAAATATCCCCAGGCAAATAAAACCGGGTGGAGATGAAGATTTCGGCCGACATTTTTGTTCTTTAATCCACTGGAAACCAGTAAAGGTGGAGTGAAAAGAGCCCCACAAGAGGAAACTGAAACCTTTGCCTCAATATGCAGCTTCTTCTTGATGTTCTTGCTTTCAGTATTTGCAATTACTCCCACACATTTCTTCCCTTTGATCTTTCCATTCTGATCTTTCACCAGTAAGAACTTCTCGGCTTTACATCCTGTTAAAATCACTGCACCATTCTCGACAGCATCGACAAGCCAAGAGGAATCGGTTCCTTTTTTATCTCCTCTCCTGCAGCCATAACCACAAGAGCCACAATAATGATTCTCAGAGGAATTTCTAGCAACTCCTTCGACTTTTAGGCCGAGTCTTTCGCACCCTTTTCTAAGAACTTGATTCTGGAAACCTTCCTCCACACAATTCTCTGTGACGCTGATTCTCTTCCACACTGCATCCATGGCAGATTGATATTCAGCACTACCAAACATCGGAATCTTTTCTTTATTGTACCATTCATCAAGAACATGGTTTGGAGTTTTAATGCAAGCAGACCAGTTTACAGCAGAACCTCCCCCAACTGTTGATCCTGCCAAACATATAAATTTCCCGTCTACACTCGGAAAAATTCCACCTGATGTGTACAATTCATTCATGGAAGGTCCTTCCAGACCGGAATAATCTTCCGGCACAAAGTAGTTACCCTTCTCCAGGACGACCACTTTCAGGCCGGAATTCGCAAGAATTGCGGCTGCAACCCCTCCTCCACATCCAGATCCGACAATCACTACATCACATTTGATTTTTAACGCATTTGCCTTTGGATCGTCAGCCATATGTATGCCCTTCTGAATGAATGATTCCTTTAGTGTTGATTCACTTTGATTCTTGGTTTCTACAATGCCCTTTTCAAGAGGTCTCTCCTTTTCTTTGCTCGAATTTTCCACAGCCTCTACATGGTATCCAATTGCTTCCCATGCTGGATTTTGTGAGTTTTCATCAGCCTGCAACAAATTTTGAATAGTAACTTCATATATGTAAAGGTTAACTTGTATTTGAAATCGATGCTAATACAAATCTAGTGTAATATCAGCCTAAGTGTGTGGATTTGTGGGTTAGTGTAGTCTTATTCTGATTAAGTCGTTAAATTAGTGTTGAGTCGAGATATAAAAAGCAGTGATTAGCAGAAGCATTACCAAAGAGAAAAAGGTGTAGAAACTGGTAACTTTGAGCAAGTAGAAGACTGTCCTTAGTGGAAGCAGAAATGTTCCTCTCGACCATTTCTGGAGTATAGCTTCTCTTTTCTTCAATGGCAATTCAGAGAACTTGTGAACAAACGGCCACTTCCAATCCAAACAACGATGCCCACAAAGCAAAAGTGTTCCCAATCTGGTTGATAGAAACTTTAACACTAAGCCCACTATGAACACACCTTTAGGTATTCCCCTCTTCACCAAAAGCTCCGCAGTCTATCCATAAATGAACACAAACTGGTAAGATTGCGTAATTCTATCAAAGTTGGATTCAGGTCCGTCTATGTGATTCTTTACGGAGTAATCAACTGATAAGCATGTTTGGCAAAAAAAAGTAACTCAAATTGTGTAGGCCAAAATCTACACAAGTACGAGTATAAGCAAAATAAGTTCAAGAATTCTGACTTCTTTGACTTGTAAACTGCTGGGAATAACAGTTGTGTAGATTTTGATCCACAAACTTATAAGAACGCTACTTTTTGCCAAGCATATCTTTTCTGGGCATTATTATGGATTATGGAGTAAAAGAAAAACAAGTTTGGGGTCTAAGTCTACCCTAGACTATAGCCCAATATTTGAATGAAAAAGTAACTCTATTTATGTTCTCATAGTTCGCAGCAAGCCCAAATATAGGAAAAGAGATGTGGCACGTTGACCGTCAATATAGAACTTTGTCATGTAGAGACATGAATATGTAGTTGCTGAAGATCTAGCTGCTTTAGCAATGAACAGAACAAAGTTAACATAGTCAATCGTTTCGAAATTTATAAGAGAACAAGGCTTTGTTTGCCGTTATTCATTGTTATTGCACGTGTATCATTCAATGAGATAGAAAAAGTAGCATCGCTAGCAAAATTTACCTCATCAGGGAATGGAGGAAGAGAACCGGAAGACTCGTAGTACGAGTAAAGCGACTTGTTATGCAAGTTTCCATTGCTCATGGTGTCAACTGGGATTGGAGGTATTAGGGCTTCACATACAGCAGCCAATGACTGAATCTGAGATGAAGAGAAGCCATGGTTATAGCTTCTGCTCACTCCTCCCCTCAGCAATGGATGACTCTTTCTGACTCTTTCCATTTTACTCTCTCTCTCCCCCCTCACCCTCTCTACTATCTCTCTCTTTGTATTCTGTCATTCTGCAAACCTTAAGCTGTGTTATCTTATATAGTACCAAGGACCCGTTTTGCAAGGCGGTTAAAGTGTAAAAAATTGCTTTTGAAAATATTTGTCTTGTTTCAAGATCTTTTGCAATGTTAATAAAATGTTTAAAATTATGTACATGCATGGAGTGTCCTGTTGCCCTGGTTGAGAAGGATTGGAACCTAATTTGTACTTTTAAAGAATGGAAGATAGTGAAAGAAGAAAAAGGTTTTTTTGTAAAAGTTAATAATTATTTTGTAAAATCTTAATTATTAATTATTAATAGGGAAGTCTACATAAATCAGGTTTTTATTTATTACCATTTCAAAATTAAGGTTAGATGTTTTAAATT
>CAIGRT010082538.1:0-12135 GCA_903798405.1 Fraxinus platypoda
AAAATGGATTCTCACCAAAACCTCAAGAAAACAATTTCTTGCAAATCCTTGAAAATCTGGCGTGTGAGGCAAGTTGAAAAAAATATTTTCCTAGCAAAATTTGTCCAATCAAACACACCAAAACTTGGAAAATGGAAAAAACTTTCCTACTTCCCTAAAAAATGTGTGCTATCAAACATACCCTTAAAAAATATTTTTCATGGAAAAAATAGTCAATCAAATATCCTAAAAGTAAGAATTTGAATTAAAAAAAAAATGACATTTTCCACACAAATTAAAGCTAATCAAACTCATTCTTAATTATTTTATTTTTGGCGTTTCCTTTTTTGTCGGTTCACTCAAGTAAAATATTCACAGTTTTTCAGTTGCCAATTAAAACACGCGCGCGAGTGCCCAACAAACTGCCAGAGCGACATCGAGGAATTCGGATCCGATTAATCCATCAAATGAGCGGCAGCGAGGGGAGCTCAGGGAATTCGGCGGCAAGCGGCGTCGGAGGGGAAGGGCATCCACCGTCCTCGGCAGATAAGGAGAAGAAGAAGGAGAAGGCGCGAGTGAGCAGGACTTCTCTAATACTGTGGCACGCGCACCAGAATGATGCGGCGGCGGTGAGGAAGCTCCTTGAGGAGGATCGATCTCTGGTACAAGCCAGAGACTATGACAGCCGCACTCCGCTTCATGTGGCGGCTCTCCATGGCTGGATCGACGTTGCCAAGTGCCTCCTTGAGTATAATGCTGACGTCAACGCACAAGATCGCTGGAAAAACACAGTAATTTTTTCATCATTTATATCATATACTTACATGTGTAATTGTTGATTTGCTGGCTATATAAGTGATGATTGAATGATTTTGTGTGCATAATTCGACAAGTTGGTCTGTCACTGTAAATTGTTATAGCACTCTTTTTCATTCAGATGCATTTTTTCCTGGAATTTTCTATTCTTAGTGTGTACTTGTAACGAGTTGCTATTGGTTTTTCTTACTGTAGTTTTAGATGCATTTAAATGACTTGAAAAACTATCCAAAATTTTCACATTGCTTCTATTTACATATCATCACTACAAGAATGAGCATTTTCCGTAAGTTAGAAAATTGGGCATTGTAAGAGATTACTTTGAAATAGTCAAATGTAATGCAGTTATTATAAGTATGCACGATTAAGTACTACCTTCTATTTGGTAATCTTGGCTTTAGGCTTAAGAATTGCCAATATTATCATCTCAAGTTTTTGATTATCTGTCTTATATTCCATGCGCATGAGATGTGAACGTAGAGTTCCTCGGTGGGGATAAGTCCAAGTGTCATTGCGGTCTCCTTTGTGTTCTCTCTCCACTCCATATACACCTAAAAGATCATGCACCAATTTCTCTTTTCATTTTTCCCCATTCTATGTTATGAACCTTAGTTATCGATGAACTCTTTTTATAGTTTCTATTCATTTAACCTTTCATCTGACCTTTGTATTGGTGATGACAGCCTCTTGCTGATGCTGAAGGAGCAAAAAGACATGGAATGATTGAGTTATTAAAGTCATATGGTGGGCTATCTTATGTAAGTCTCTTTCTTTTTCTTGCTTTCTTCCTTTGGTACAATAAGACTCTTTAGGTGATGGTATTCTTTGTCATGTCAATTGTTTTATTTGTAACTTATCTTCTAAGTTTCTTCACTTCTTTCTCGAACAGGGGTGGGGGTTGTTAATTTTGATAAGTTATAATATGCTTGATGCTGTGAAATCATCTGCTACTATGAATAATAGGTCAAATGGGGTTAGTGAGTTTTTCCAAACATTTGAATCTTCTTCTTAACCGACTTTTGAGGTCTCTCTTGCTTTCCAAGCTATAGCCTTGCTGCTTTTTGAAGATTGTTAAACAACTCTCTTCACTCGTCTCTGTAGGACGGACACTTTAACTAGGGTAGCGTGTCCGTGTCCGACACGTGTTGGAGACCGACAATCCTCGGACCCTCTATCATTGTCATTTTTATTCTTTATAAAAAATATTATATATTTTTAACTCAAAAGTTATTATTAAATAACAAATAGGTACTCATATTTAAAAGATTTTGACACGAAAAATTAATAATAAGTATAAAACTAAATTTACACTATCTAAATGATGAATTTTAAAGAATTTAATCAATGTGTCATGTTGTAATTTTTTGAAAAATTGCGTGTCGATGTATCCAACACGTGTCCGTGTCGGTTCTTCATTGTCACTCATAAATGCATTTGATGCTTGTTCACTTTAGTTCAGTTGCTAAAGTTCATGGAGTTCTTTTGTGTACCTTATGAATGAACCTAAATTAGGGGAGGGACTCTTCTTGATGTCTCAAGATCTGATTACTTGATGTTTAATTGTTTCTTTGGTATATGTTGTCATCTTTCTCATTTCCTTTCTTTTCTGGACCAATTGTTGAAATTCGTGAGGTAAATTTCTTATTCTTTTCTGCTGGACTGCACATGATCGCGCCTGTACTTGGGAAGTCATAATGGATGTCATTAGGTACATGAGTATAAATAGCAACAGAGTAAACATGGTTTTTCTTCTTAAAAAGATGACGTGATGTTATGCTTTGGAAGGTATCAATGTAAAACGAGCCCTGCTGATTGTTAGGTTCCTCATATGGTAACATAAAAAGCCTAAAAATGTTATATCTTGACTTGCTTAGTATTCAAGCTGAGCTTGAATCAATTTTTGACCAATCAGATCGGACCTGAGTTCAAGCAATTTGGTTGCTTTGCACTATATTTGCTAGCTGTAACGCCGAGAGAAACTACAGAAGCCTAGAAACAAGTTCAACCTTAATTTTCTTTATTTCCAATCTGATCTTGAACAACCCAACCCTGAGCTACTCAAGCCTTGCTTGATTGAGGTCTTGAGATTCATGGCATTCGCAAGTCAGTTAAATTTTAAGTTGTGGTCATCATATATTCTCTTCATACATAAAATTTCATGCATAATTTCTTTATGCTTTTCTATTAGCTTAATTTTATGGGCGTGTTGCAGGGCCAGAATGGAAGCCATTTTGAACCTAGGCCTGTTCCACCTCCTCTTCCAAATAAGTGTGACTGGGAGATTGATCCTGGTGAGCTGGACTTCTCAAGCTCAACAATCATAGGGAAGGTCTGTATTCAAAAATTACTAATCAAATCTTTTTTGTACGTTAGTCACTGTTCAGTTCGATGCAGTAGATAATAAGTAATCCGATACTGTTTTTAATGGACAAAAATATTGATGTTTTCGGTCTATATTTTAATTTATAATCTCATTCTTTTCAACAATGTAATGGTCTGCCTCTATTCTTAAAAGTAGAACATTTAAAGAAGTTACATTTACTGTTGAGAAGTTTGTTAAACCAGTTAGATTTGAGGATTTAGTTGGATATAAATTTGTTTGTAGATTCTGGTAATAAATGGAATGTACTCAAGAATTGCCTTCTTGTGTTGTTTTATATTTTGACTCTTGTATAACTTCAGTGTTTTGTGGTCATACTCTTTTATTGTACATTACCATCTTCTTTCTATATTAGTGATACCCTATTATTAATTCCTCAAAGGAATTGTTGTTTTGCTTTTGTTTATTATTTGGGGGGTGGGGAGCATGTTCACCCCCAACGGCACTTTCATGGAACGGTACTACTTTCTTTCTATTCTATTTTTGTGTTGGTTGGAAATGTTACTGAATGACCATCCATTTTGATTCAAATACTCGTACGGTTTTCTTGATTTTTATGGTATGCTCTTTGTTGTTTATGTATCAAATATTTATTCATTGTTTTTTGTTATTTGGCTTCGGTAAGTTGAGCTATGTGTGTGATTTATATCTTTATGCAAAGTTCCTGATCATGGCTGATATTGGTAGGGGTCTTTTGGTGAGATAATAAAAGCTTGTTGGAGGGGAACACCTGTAGCTGTCAAACGAATTCTTCCAAACCTCTCAGATGATAGATTGGTGATGTATGTTTCATGACTGGGTTTAGATTGTTATGGAATGCTTATGATGTTACATTTCTTTATTTATTATTTGTAATATGTTGTTTTGATTTGAGTATAATGCATGGTCATGCAGAACTCACAGATTAAAGCAGATTAAAGCTTTTAATTTTTACAAAGTGGCTATTGACACTTCATTCATTTACTAGTCCTGGTTCAAAAGAGAGAATTTATCTTCATTAGCTGGATAAGTAATTGAGATTAAATAATGTAAAGTTTTAGGAGTTTCTATTCCTATAACCAATCATAGCCATATCTTTACATCACGTTCCTCCTTAACATAGAATAAAATGACTTGCCTCGTGCTCTCATGCAGTCAGGACTTCAGACATGAGGTAAATTTGCTAGTTAAACTTCGCCATCCAAATATAGTCCAATTTCTTGGAGCGGTCACTGAAAGGAAGCCCTTAATGCTAATTACAGAGTATTTGAGGGGGGTAAGTGAATCCATTTCCCACGTTGAAGCAGAATTTTCTTACTTCTGGAGAGTCCTGTCCTAAGTGTTGCATTTTATATTCCTTTATAGGGGGATCTACATCAATGCCTAAAGGAAAAAGGGGCACTGAATCCATCAACAGCAATCAATTTTGCATTGGATATTGCCAGGTAAAATTGGCATCAAATTTTTTGTCTTCGATTAAAAACTTCCAAACCCTTTATTATGTCAGCTGTTCTTCAGAAGAACTCAATCACTTGCACAATTACTGATGAAGTCTGTTGCCAAAAGCACGTGGTTAAGTTTTATACTGTTATTAGAGGGACATTATTCCCAAATAAAATGCTAGACTAAGTTCCCACCGAAGTCTGATGAAGTCTGTTTCCAATTCAGTTGTCATGCATGCATCTAGGGTGGAGCATAAAATAATTTGGCTTATTAGCCCATAAACAGTGCCCAGGGTAAACATATAATGTTGCATATCTTGGGAGAGTATATATATATATATTTGTGGGAATGGGGTTGGGTTAGGAACGAATTTCCTTCTAATTTGAGTAACTTTAGAATGATGTATGCTTTGGGACAGGTGATAGTTCTTATTTCTTATGTCTTGGAGTATTTTGGTATCGTGATTGAATATGCCTACTTTAAGAATATGGGACGATTGTCTAATATGTAAATAAATTAATTTATGCAGTAATGTAAAATGTGTAGTATGCTTGTTGAGTTTCATAAATCTTGTTTTGACAGAGGCATGGCTTATCTTCACAGTGAGCCAAATGTTATAATACACAGAGATCTAAAACCAAGGTTAGCTCATTTTCTGGATACAATTGTGAAAACATGCGCATATGTTGTCTGATAAGTATTACATATCTGTCATCATATCTCTCAACCAAAACTTATGTTTAAAATGCTTGCAGATCGTTCTTTCTGTATTGGGAACTCTTGGGAAAATCTTTCTTTTCCCTAATAGCTGTCAAACTGAATATGGTACTTTTTCAGGAATGTTCTTCTTGTCAACACTAGTGCTGACCATTTGAAAGTTGGAGACTTTGGATTAAGCAAGCTTATTAGGGTGCAAAATTCTCATGACGTGTACAAAATGACTGGTGAAACTGGAAGCTGTAAGTAACTATTTTATGAATTGTTTATATAAAGCTGGGATTTTGACGATGTAGCTAATTCTGTATTTTTGCAACTATAAAAGACCGGTATATGGCTCCTGAAGTCTTCAAACACCGAAAATATGACAAGAAGGTTGATGTTTTCTCTTTTGCAATGATCTTATATGAGGTATTTTTGATGTTTGTCCTGAATCAGAATAGTAAGGAACCATAATTGATTGAAATATAATCCAACGTGAACTAATGCAGATGCTTGAAGGTGTACCGCCACTGGCACATCACGAACCATATGAAGCAGCTAGATATGTGGCAGAGGGACACAGACCAATGTTTAGGGCCAAAGGTTTTATACCGGATTTGAGAGAGTAAGTAGACTACAATATCTTATAGTGTGTGCATGTGTAACTATGGTCCATGTTTGGCTCTAAATTGTACCTTAAAATATCTTAATTCATATACGTTTTTAACACATTGGTTCAACAGACAGTTTTACTGCAAAAAAGTTTTGTTTTATTCATTAATGTTTGCCAGTGAATTACGAGTGTTATGAACGAACTGCATGCATTACCGTGTTCGAAGCAGACGATATGGTCACTTGAATATTTGATTTCCTGATATCCTATTTAATTGGACATGTTTTTAGGTTAATTGATAGGTGCTGGGCAGCAGATATGAATCAGAGACCTTCTTTCTTGGAAATCTTGAAGAGGCTCGAAAAGATAAGGGACATAGTACCACCCGATCATCACTGGAGCAGCATCTTTACGCCATGAGATATACCAAATATGAAAGATGGAACTTCATATCTGCTAGTATCCTCTTTCACCCATGCGGAATCAAGATCGGAGTCCATCGTGTGAAGTTTGCTAGACTGATCGTTTGCCCCATGCTTTATCGTGCCATTTGGATTTAATCTCGGACAAGCCTATTATTTCTACAGTCCCAGCATCCTGATCTCAGAAGTGGGTGACAAATTGTGTTTTAATTTACATATATAAATGTCCACTCTCCAATCTGGTTTTCTGAGTTGCAATCTGTTGTAGTTGGCCAACTTCTAGCAATAATTTCAGACAATTATACATTTGTTTTTGTAGTGATGATTTGTTATGAAGTCTTCTACTCAAATATAGGACACTTTTATTGTATTCGGTTACGTATGGTTGATGAGCGCTTTTAATTGACGACACACTAAAAAAATCATACCATTTCATCTTTTCACATTAGAGTAACTTCAGAAGTATACATTTAATGTTACACGATTTTGAATTAAACTAGTCAAACAGGCTCAATGACAGGGCTTATTTATGATGAGTTTTCAATTTTTGATTGGCAGCTTTTTGTCTACTTTCTCTCAACTGTCGATGAAATTTCGCCAAAAGCCTGTCAATGAGCTTGTTCATGTAGTAGGCTCGCACAATTTTCTTTCTTTACTGCACTTTATCCCCTTCATTCGGCCAAGTTGTACATGGGCTATAAGGAGAGCCAAAATGTTATTCATATTTTTGACCGGAGTAGGGACACTTCGTGAAATTTCATAATACAACAACATTTTTGTACAAAAACATCGGGAAATTAAGAGCATGTTTGACATGACTTTTATAGTCATAAATTGCTTTTGAAACTAGAAATTTACTTTTGAACATGCTTAGATCATTTTATAAAAGCATTTTACTTGTTTAAAAGAATTTTTAAAAAAATCTCCTCAAGAAGCTCCTTTCTAAAAAGTAGAAAAAAAATCACAAACTATCCCAAACAGGCCCCTAAGTACTTGTTCAACCCCGTGATATCATTTTGGTCATCTATTCAAAATTATTCACGGAAAACCTTTGAACACTAACTGATATTTATTGCAAGTTTAGTGCAGCATTGATTAAGCATCCAATCCCCTTTTTCCAGTTTTGACACAAAAAGTCGTACAATAATCAGAAAAAAACTAGTATGAACCCTGCCTGCATCAGAATATATGAAGCAAAAAACCCATTCAGATTTGTGTATTGGTAATTTCAAATTCATAGAGTACAAAACCCTAACTAGGATGATTCAGAACGCCATTAAATAAGCTTCTTCTTTTCGAAGAACGACTTCAAATGCCATAGCTGCATTCCTGCCACGGACAAGCAAATAAAAAACGACAAAACACTCAACCACGCCATTTTGCTGTTAGTGGACCTGTTAAGTTTCTGCATTTCTTCTTCCCTGGAATAATAATCAATCATACAAGAGAAATAAGGTTCTACATCAGTCATCGAGTGGAAAACATAGTGCAAGAACAAGACCGTGATTTAGCTTCAGAACTATGCAATCCTCCCCTACCAAACAAGCTAAAATTTCTTTAGAAAAAAAGAATCGAATTAGCTCACCTTTCACGAAGATAAAACATCTCGTCATGGATTGATTGCACAGTATCAAACATTTTTTTCAGCTCTAATTCCATCACCTGGGACGTGAGAATACAATTACTAAATTGAAAAAGAAAAGTAAACAGGCTCAAAATTTTATTAAAATTTCCAATTATAGCATTCAGGCATTATTGTATATCTCCAATCAACTAGACCAAGTTGTCTTTAACGCAGTATGGTAAGTTATCTTTAACGCAGAATGACAAAGTCGGAACAAGATAACTATATAAAATTCTGAAAAACACAAGTCAATATATCAAACTAACTCTAGGAAAAGAAAGATATAAAGAGGATTTCATGAACTGCTAATTAATTATAGTCCTTGAGAGCATTGGGAAGCCGTAACTCAAAATAGACTCCAACATCCCCACTTCCAAAGATAAATTTTAGCTGCCTCGTCCTAAATTTGGAATAGGTTCCACAATCAAAAGAAAAGAAAAAAATTGATAAACCCAAAGATAAGAGAGAATTGTTTAGGAAGGGCCAAATCGGAGGGAGAAATTAAAAAAGGAAGACCTTTTTTTCAACATTTTCAGAACAAGAATCAGTTTTTGTAATATTCCACACTATCCCTCTTCTCCTCCTTCCTCACCCCAACCTTGCATCGCCTCCCCCATTGCTATTATAAAACCTTGCCCCACACTCTAGATCTGCCCCCCACCCACCTTTTTTTTGGCTCGGGAACCTCTTTAGGAGCTCTGGAGCAGCCACTTGGGATATCCTCAGGAAGCTCTCAAGTACAGGGGACAAAAGGAGGGGCAGGGAGGATGACAGGGGAAGGGGATATGTGAACTTGTGCAGGCAGTGATGATAGAGGGGATGGGAGGTGAATGACGGATTGGAAGGAATACCTTTTCTAAGGATATGTTGGAAATTTGATGCATAAAAAGACCTTTTAAACACAATTTTAGAGATGGGCAAAATCCATGAGCAAGTCACAAAAGTAATCTGCAGACTACAATCTGAAGATGTAAATTACACTTAACAAAGGATACACTCTGTGATCAAATCTACAATTAAGCTCACTTTCAACTTAGAACCATATACAGAATAATATCACGTGCATAAATACAATGAAGAGCAAAGATGTAGAAGAATGAGCACTTACATCAACAGAACCTTTTTTGGCGATGTTCGCCCAATCCTTGGCAGCAATACCAGACTTCCAATCAAAATCAACTGTAATAGTAGTGGAAGGTTTGTGATCATCTGCAAAAAAGCAAGCCATGTAATCACTTGCCTCCACGGCTTGAAATGCAAAATGCCCCTCCGTCACGTGGTCTGAGTAGTGATAGCTATTCCCATACGCCGATGTCACCTACAAGGTATAAACAGAATTAAGTCAAACCTTATCTACTCTATTAATTTACAGGAGAAACTAACATAGAATAAAGTAAAACCAAGCAAAGTCTTCATTTCGACTAATCTAACAAACAAAACCTGCAAATTGTTCTCTTAAATCTTTGAGTAAGAATTTGAATACATAGATTCAATCCCATTGATGAACAAAAAAAATAAAATATTATTACCAAAATAATTCAGTTTGTTAGATTAATAAAACCTTCTCTTCAGAATATTTCTTTTGCATAAAAAATTCATTTCTAACTTGTCAGAATGATTATCCCCAAAATTCATCTGTAATTAAAAAAAAGGACACCCGAGGGTTTGAGAGGTAGAAGATTTAAAAAATATTTTTCTTTTCAATCATCATTCATAAACTAGTCAAAACCCTATTAGCAAATTGATCCAGGACAGTACAAAATCAATTCATAAAAAACAAAAATAATTACCCGGACAGTGATTTTATGAGAGTCAGGCAAAGGGTGGCCATCATTAGGGTTAACAACGTGATACTTTCCGACGCTCATGGAATTACTCTTTATGTCCTCCGTTATGCATTTGGTGTGCCCAGATTCCAGATCGAACCCGATCGACTCGACCCGATTCCATAACAAGAACCCTGAAATTAAGATGATGAAAAGACTCTGTTTTTCAACTTTGATCTTCATATTAATCAACAAAAAGTGATTCTTTGGATAAAGGGTTGTGATTATAACTAGATTTTTGGGTTGATTTAGCTGTAATGTTTTACAGGAGATTATTATGGATTTTGTTTGATTATCAAGCAATGAAATGATAGAGACGAAGAAGAAGCTCGTGGGACTTCTATCCAATCACATAACTCCGACAGTAAATGTGTCTATTTCGTTTCAGAAATAATATTAACTATTAATTGAAAATAATGGCATAAAATCGTCATATTTGAATTTCGAATAAACAATTTTATTACATTTCTAAGCTTATTTAGTGCCCAAAAAATCATCGATAGATCGTCGGCGGCGGCGAACCCAGCACCCAACGAGCTCCGGCGATCGTCCGTACTGGATCCGTTGGGAACAAATTTTTTTTTGTTGACAGTATAAATTTTTTTGGATTCGTCACTAATCACTCAAAATTTTTGATCCTCCACATGTCATTGAAGCGTATAAACTAATGATTTAATCGATGAGCATTGATGAAATTAAGCTCAAGAATGACGTGACAAGTTTTACATATGTTCTTTTGATCCATTTGGTCACCAAAATTAAAATTTTTCTTACATGGTTGGCTTCTCTGTTAAAGCAAGACATGCAGGCACAATTTAAATAGTTTTAACTCTAATTTACAATCCTGTTTAAATGGGAAAAAAGGAGGTATATTTGCAAAAAGGATCCCCAACCTATGGACTCGTCTGGGAAAAAATGACCATTCCTTTCAGTTACGGCAATGCCACCCTCATTTCAACCTTTTACTGCACAAGTAGTCCTTGCAGTACATGCCGACCGTATGTAACTTATTTTTAATGGGACGAGAGCCCATTTTTACGTTGTCATGTGAGGCTTGCTTTAGATGAGTTCTTATTTTTCTTTATAAAATGTTCTCTCCTTAATGAACTCTAAATTTCACTACATGCTTCAACTAAATTTTTCTTTTTCTTTTTATTGTTTATGTGTTGATGTCAGTTTATTTTAGAAAAAAGAAATTATGCGTCGTATGTGTTTTGACCATAAATCGTGACCCATTCTCATAAAGCTGAAAAACCATTTCGATTCAATCAATTTTATATACTAAAGATCGATAATTTTATGAAACTATAGTGCATTTTTATGTTTGCCAATTGTCAACAACATGACATACTATCAAGATATTATGTATTTTAAAAGGTGCTTCTAGATTCACGTTGTTGGCACTCTTTTGCCTTAAGAGACGAGGCATACTATCAACTATATACATGCTTCAAGGCATGTGCAAACAATCTGTTAGCCAGATTAATGCGTTGATATTAATATGTGTGGTACAGATACTCAATGACCAAAATGGATTAATTACATAGTCTAGAACAGAAAGTCGATCCAGAATTCATCATTACGGATTAGACCATGGAAGACATTATTTGAAAAGCATCAATGATACAATGGATAGGTGTTCCCTTGGACGGAGGAATTGTCCCGACAACTAATCAAAAGAAAAGCCATGATGGCTTAAGACACATGCCTATAACTTAAGTATCAAAATGACCTCGTTACAATCAAACTGCTCAACCAATTAAAGCTATTTAAAATAGGCGATAGACACACAAATCAAGGTTGAACATTGTAGCTTGATATGATCAGAGCATCAAATTAGTATGCGATTGCCTATATAAAGGAGTAAGGATGAAAGTGAAGGGGGCGAGGTGGGGGCGAGGTTTCAAAATTTTCTCTTTAATACTATCAACAATTTTCGAGAAATAACACTCTTTAACTTTACTAAATTCTAGTAAATATATTATTGTATTTCTCTGAAAACCACTTTAAGTTGATAACATAGCGTCACATCATTTTTTATCATCAACAACATTAAATAGCCCGTGAGATTGTTAGAAACTTCTAATATAAGTAGTTGAAACCTACTGTCCTAAGCCATGTCTATTGGACATTTTTTTTGAAAAAATAGATAAATATTTTGAATTTATGTGTATAATGTTTTATTATGTGAATATCTTCTATATATATATATTAAAAGTGGCTATGTAACGAAATTTCTTGTTTTTAACGGAAAAACTAACGGAATTTGTTGTTTTAACGGACTATGTAACGGAATTTCTTGTTTTAAACAGGCAGCTGCACCTTCTTTCAGTGTTTTTATCATAACTTTGTAT
>CAIGRT010082632.1:0-10751 GCA_903798405.1 Fraxinus platypoda
TAATGAACCAAATCACCAACTTAATATATCAAACATGAGCATCGTGCAAAAAATTGTCAAGTTTCACATAAACAAGCTTTGACTAGTCTAATAGTGCTCAATTTCCATTATTCATAGTTCATACCTATTTCAGTATTCAACATCATAGCTGACAAAGTTATCAAACACACACAAGCACACAAAACTATAATCTAATTCTAGAAAACAAAAAAATATTGAAAATAAAACAATTGAATAAAAATTGTAATAATAATTTTTTTTTCTCACACATAAAAACTACAGTAAAATGATGAATGACATGAAAATTTTACCCCACCCCCAAACTTATGTAAAACATTGTCCTCAATGTTTAAAGAAGAACACAATGCAAAATTAAATGACAAATGCACATAAAGATACAGAAAATGGGGCTCGAAATATTCCCCTAATTAGTATGGAGGTGGTGGAGGGAAACTGAAACCAGATGCACCATCTGCTGAAGTTGGAGATGATGAAAGAAAAGTGGTGTGGACCATGCATAGACTCTTTGTAACCTGTAAATACGATGAATGACTCAATATTATTAAAAATTATCAAAAACATGAAAAATTTCTAATCTAATACATAAAGGGAAATAAATAAAAGGGAAGAAACGTTGGGTTGCCTCCCAACCAGCGCTAGTTTATATTCTATAGCTCAACTATGCTTCAGTTGATTTATTCCGGTGTGCTGAGATAGACGGTGGAGAAGTACAGCCCCAGCACCATCCCCGTAGTGTGGTCTTCTGGCTGATGATCGGCCAGCCACGGTGATGTCGAAGCTTCGGATGCACAGCATATGCCCTTAGGTTCTAGATCAATTACTATGGACTCTGCTGATCTTGCACGGATCATCCAAGAGAAAATCACAATAAAAAATGCTTCAGAAGTCTCAGGCAGTAACAAGATTCACCCATAACACACCTTTTACCTCTGAAGTATTATCATACCCTCTACCGAATCGATTTAAGTACCCTCGGGTGAAGGAGTGTGATGGGACGAGTGACACCATCAACCATCTCAACATATACACGGATATTATGAACTTGTAGGTCACACCCAACGCTGTAATGTGCAAGGCCTTTCCTCAGACACTTACCAACGCAGCCAGGGATTGGTTTTCCACGTTAGAGCCTAACTCTATATCATCATTTTAAGACTTGGCTGACAAGTTCTCTGCATTCTTTGCAAGTAGTAAGCGCATCAGAAAGACAGCCGCGTCACTCATGCAAATGCGTCAGGGACCCAGCGAGACACTTCGCAATTTCATGACAAGGTTTAATAAGGAAAGACTTATGATCCCTGATCTACACATCACAGCTGCAGTCTCTGCCTTAACATATGCCATAAGAAGTAAGGCGTTTAAGATATCTCTGTCAAAAACCCCTCCCAAGTCGATAACCGACCTACTAACCTGGGCGAAGAAATACATCAACATGGAGGAGACCAAGTTTCCAAGAAGAGATGCCCTGCTATTAAAGAAGCCCGACCTAAAGAGGCTACATGAGTCTAACCAACGTCCGGATCCTTTCCGAAGCAAACCAAGGCAAGACCCTCATCTAACACCTTTCACTCGCTTAAACACCACGACGTCTAACATTTTGATAGAAATCAAAGATTTTAAAGAGTTGAAGTGGCCTCCGAAACTACAGGCTCCACCTGAGGCCCGTGACAAAAGCAAGTACTGCAACTTTCATCGAGATCATGGACACACGATCAAAGGATGCTTCGCTCTGAAATGTGAAATCGAGGCTCTCATCAAGAGGGGTTTCTTGGGCACATACGTAAGTCAAGACAAGCGTCAGCGCAACAGCTTGAATAAGGGTAAGGCTCCTGAAGATGGGAGAGATAAGCAACCAAATGCTGGGACTATCAATATCATTGTTGGAGGAACGTCCTCGGGAGGGGACTCCAACAATGGGTGTAAGCGGTACGCCAGGCAATACCACTCGATCTCAAGCTTGGATCTCGGTAATGTAGAAGATATTACCTTCAGGTCAAAATATTTAGAGGACGTGTCTTTTTCTCATGACGATGCCTTGGTTATATCGGCGATCATTACTAATTTTGAGGAAAGAAGAATTCTGGTGGATAATGGAAGTGTAGCTAACGTACTGTCACATGAGGCTTTCATTCAGATGGGTATATCTGCTAAGTACCTTAAGCCGGTCAAAACTCCCCTTCAAGGGTTCGGAGGTGGTGTCGTCACTCCAGAAGGCATTGTAGGGTTACTTCTTACCTTGGGATCAGAAGGGAGACAGGTAATACATATCACAATTTTCTAAGTAGTTCGTTCTCCTATGGCCTACAACGCCATTCTTGGAAGGCCTTTGCTGAATAGGATCGAGGTAATTGTCTCGACTTTTCACCTGGCAGTGAAATTTCCTACAAGTAATGGGGTCGGAGTAGTTCGAGGAAGTCAAATAGTAGCTAGATAGTGCTATGTTACTAGCGTTCGGGAGATCAAGGCTGACGTCATGCAACTCTCTGAGGTCGAGATTGACCTCGAGCATCATGGGAGGCATGCCCCGATAGAAGAGATGGACGATGTCGAGCTCGAGCTTGGAAGAAAAGTTACCATTGGTCAAGATCTTGATGCCACAACTACGGCCCAACTTATTAGCTGCCTATCCCGCAACATCGATATACTTGCTTGGAACGTCGAAGATATGCCTGGAATAAACCCTGAAGTTGCAGTTCACAGACTCAACGTGAACCAAAATACAAGACTCGTGAAGCAAAGGAGGAGAGAATTTGCACCAGAGCCACAGGAGGTCACACGAAAAGAAATTGCTAAGCTCATTTAAGCAAAATTCATCCGAGAAGTCCAGTATCCCCGATTGGCTTGCCGACGTAGATCTTGTTAAGAACGCCAATGAAAAGTGGCGAGTATGCATCGACTTTACATATCTAAACAAAGCATACCTTAAGTACATTTATCCCCTACCTCGGATCGATAATCTGGTAGATAGCACCTCAGGCCATAACTTGATAGGGAAGAACATCGAGGCATACGTGGACGACATGGTCGTTAAGAGCAAGTGAGTAGATGGTCATATCTCGGACCTAGAAGAGGTTTTCACTACATTATGAAAGTACAGGATGAAGTTGAATCCACGAAGTGTGCATTTGGAGTGGCCTCCGACAAGTTCTTAGGATTCATGATCACACATAGAGGAATAGAGGCCAACCCCGACAAGATCTAAGGCTTGATATCTATGGAAGCCCCAACATGCAAAAAGGACGTTCAGAANATAGAGGCCAACCCCGACAAGATCTAAGGCTTGATATCTATGGAAGCCCCAACATGCAAAAAGGACGTTCAGAAATTAGCAGGTCGGATTACAGCCTTGAATAGGTTTGTATCCCGAGCATCAGATAGGTGCCTCCCCCTTTTCAAAATTTTAAGGGATAATCGGAACTTCGATCGGAATGAGGAATGTAATATTGCCTTTCAAGAGCTGAAGCAAACACTATCAACACTCCCAGTCCTCACCAAGCCAGAACCAGGTGATACGTTGGTATTATACTTGGTCGTTTATGAGAACGCGGTAAGTGGAGTGTTGGTGAAGGAAGTGGGAAAGGTCCAACAACCTATTTACTATGTAAGTAAAGTACTTCTCGACGCAGAGACTTGGTACACACTGGCTGAGCAACTTGCACTTGCGTTGGTTATAGCTACCAGGAAGCTACGTTAACATTTTCAATCTCATCCAATCATTGTGCTCACAGATCAACCACTTAGACACATACTTCAGAAGCTGGACGTCTCGGGAAGACTACTGAAATGGGCGATTGAACTGGGGAGTTTGATATAGCGTTAATGTCGCGGCCCACCATTAAGGCGTAGGCCTTAGCTGACTTCATTGCAGAACTTACCTCTAGGCCTCGGGGGCCGCAAGATGATAACCCGACCAAGACCTTGGAAATTTGGGAAATCTTCGTAGATGGGGCATCGAGTAGTTCGGGATCTGGCGCTGGAGTCATCATCACTAACCCTAACAAGACTATCGAGATCCAATGCGCGTTCAGGTTTGAAATTAAAGCCACCAACAATGAAGCAAAGTATGAGGCTGTCATTCTAGCTCTAGAACTGGCATACAACCTTGAGCTTGAGCATATCAAAGTTTTCAGTGACTTACAACTTGTGGTTGGCCAGATCGAGGGTATTTTTGAGAGAAAAGATTTGTATAAAGGTGCTTAACCTCGGGAGATGATTCAAAAGCTGTGAGATCATCAAGATTCCTAGAGCTGACAATGCGAAAGTCGACGCACTATCTAGACTTATGTTCATGAGGATAGATGGACTAGACAAAATAGTGCACATCAAGATGGTGACAGAGCCTAGCATAAATCCAAAGCCAAGCATCATGGACATTGATCATGAGCCTTCTTGGATGGATCTAATATTGGAATACTTAACTAGCGAGAACCTACCATTTGACCCCCAAAAAATGAGGAGCATTAAGACTAGAACATCGATGTACTGCATTATTGGAGGAGCCTTATTTCACAGGAGTTTTACACTACCCTACTCAGATATCTCAAACCCTCTCTAAGTCCATCCAAACCCTAGCAGAAGTTCACAAAGGTATATGCAGAAATCATCAAGAGGCTCGTACGCTTGCCTACAAGCTCATAAGGTATGGGTATTATTGGCCTAACATGAAGAATGATGCGTCAAACTATGTAAGGAGGTGTGACAAGTGCCAGAGGTTCGACAATTTGATACATACACACTCACTCTGAAGAACTAACTTTCATCCCATATGTAGCCCCTTTTGAGCAATGTGGAGTAGATATCCTTGGACCTTTCCCTTTGGCAAGAGGGCAGTTGAAATTCGTTATTGTAGCAGTTGAGTACTTCACGAAGTGGGTAGAAGCAGAGCCATTGGCAACCATCTCAGAACCCAATCTCAGATCATTCGTGTGGAAGTCCATTGTGTGTAGGTTCGGGATACCAAAGATGTCGATAACAGACAATGGAAGGCAATCTGATAATTCGCAATTTAAAAAATTTTGTGACAACCTCGGGATTCACCATCCCCTAACTCAGAGTAACGGTCTCATGGAAGTAACTAATCGGATCATATTGTAAGACCTTCGAACAAGGATCGGGGATGCTAAAGGAAGCTGGCCCGAAGAATTGCAAGCCATACTTTGGACATAGAGGACTTCCCATAAAACAGCGACCAGTGAGACCCCTTTTATGCTAGCTTTTGGCGTGGATGCCGTGATACCAATTGAAGTCAGCCTTCCGACACAGAGGATGCTTGAGCCCCACGTTGAGGGACAAATGATCGAACACCTTGACTTGCTTGAAAAAGTATGAGAACAAGCTTCGATGAGGGCCGCAAGTTACCAAAGCAAAACAACAAGATACTTCAATGCCAAGGTTAAGACAAGGAGGTTCAGAGTCGGTGATTTGGTCATAGGAAAGCAGCAGCTACTGGACATCAACCAGGGAAACTAGGACTGATATGGGAAGGGCCTTTCGAAGTCATACGAAAATTGAGAGGTGGTGCATATAGCTTGAAGGATACTTCGGGAAGACCACTCCCAAGGCCCTGGAACGATGACAACATGAAAATTTATTACAAGTAGCTGGTTACGCGACCAGGTTCTAGGGCATTTGTTTTTTTGTTTCGTACAAAGGTAGTTTTTGTTTCTCTTTTCAGTTCTAGTTCGGGCTTTCATGCCCTCAAACAGTTTACTTTTTCAGTTAAGGCCCGTGTGCTTTAAACACTTCGTTATTTGAAATTTGTTTTGACAATAAAAACTTGTCCCAAAAACATTATTATTGGCGTAAGGTCATGCTCCACGCATGTAGCTAGAACATTATTATTGGCGTAAGGTTGTGCTCCGCGCATGCAGCTAGAACATTAAATTGGTATAAGGTCGTACTCCGCGCATGTAGCTAGAACATTAAATTGGCGTAAGGTCATGCTCCGCGCATGGAGCTAAAATATTAAATTGGTGTAAGGTCGTGCTCCGTGCATGCAGCTAAAATACTAAACAAGTTCGGGCTGTATACCCTCGACCTCATCAGGCCCCATATTCCAGAGAATGAAATCTTGATGAGGTCGAGAACGGGGATGGCCATAAACCAAACTTGACCTTGTTGGCCAATTTATGGCCAAGTGACAAGCTCGAGGTCATTCCGCATGCAATACTCTAGCTTGTTGGCCAATTTATGGCTAAGTAACAAGCTCGAGATAATTCTGCATGCAATACTCGAACTTGTTGGCCAATTTATGGCCAAGTGACAAGCTCGAGGTCATTCTGTACGCAATACTCGAGCTTGTTGTCCAATCTATGGATGCAATACTCGAGCTTGTTGGCCAATTTATGGTCAAGTGACAAGCCCGAGGTCATTCTGCATGCAATACTCGAGCTTGTTGGCCAATTTATGACCAAGTGACAAGCTCAAGGTCATTCTGCATGCAATACTCGAGCTTGTTGGCCAATCTATGGATGCAATACTCGAGCTTGTTGGTCAATTTATGGCGAAGTGACAAGCTCGAGGTCATTCTGCATGCAATACTCGAGCTTGTTGGCCAATTTATGGCCAAGCGATAAGCTCGAGGTCATTCTGTATGCAATACTCGAGCTTGTTGGCCAATTTATGGCCAAGTAACAAGTTCGGGGTGCAATTGTATTCCCAATTAAATCTCAAAATCGATCAGACAATGAACGAGCATAAAAGAAAACATAAAAATACAGACATTGATCGAGCATAACAAACAAATTAAAAGCAAAATATCGAGCTTTCATTACATTCAAAAAAAAGAAAACCCAAATCGGGCAATGTACTTTACAATTTTTCCACAAAATGAAAAACCTAAAAGATCGAGCAGGGGTTTAATCTAGGTCGGTCGCATCAGTCGGATCCCCCCGATCAGGAGTCTCAGCCTTCTTCCCATCGTCCTCGTCCTCGATCTCAAAGGTCGATAACTCGAGCTCATTGACTGACTTCAGTTCCTCGACCACTGACTTTAAGTCATCAGGGAACTCGGACCTCAAAAAGGAGCGAGCCAGCCTCAACCCGTAGTGATAGGAGCCCGAACCATATTGCCTGAGCAGTGTGTCATATTATTTCAATTTTTTGAACTCGTTAATGGCCTGAACTCGAGCCCTTCCTAGTTGATCCTTGAACTCTTTCTTGGCATGCATGAGCTCAAGTTTAGCTTCTTCCGCCTAGTCCTTCGCCATCCCTACCTGGTCTCGAACCTTCCTCGCTTCGATTCGAGCCAGATCTCGCTAGCTCTCGAGCTCTCGAATGCGTTTGTCCTTCCCTTCATTTTGTGCCTCGAGTTCAGCCATTTTGTTTGATGAGCTCAGGATTTTCATGGCCAGGCCCCGAGCCATGGTCAAGGCCTAAAAGAGTTCATATGAGATCAAACTCTAAATAAATTTACAAGTCATTAACTCGAGGTAGATTAGATACCTTCAAAGTGATGAACTTGAGTGCCCTTACTCCCTCACTAGGATCGACCTCATCCTGGTACTTGCTCACCAAGCTCGGGATCAGTGGGCATTGAGCATGATCTTCCAGCATCGACTATGGAAGGGGAGCGTCCGCCTCGAGGTCTACAATCTCTGGCACACCTCGGGGAGTGGAGGCACGAGCTAAGGAGCGAGGTGAAGGTTGAGGATGAGAGGTTGGGCTCTTGGACGATTGCTTGAGGCGACTTGGGACTTTACTCAATGATGGCTCTCGAGCTCTTTTCTTCCCTTTTGAGGGGGTGGGCACCTTGGCCTTCGAGCCCTTTGCCTTCTGGTGGACATTGGCAAGAAGTGCTATAGATTGAAAGATATCTCTAAATCTGCAAAATATCACAAGGCATTAGCCCGAGCATTTGTGTCGAGATTAATAAAGAACAAAGGAAGAGAGGATCATACCCTCGAGCCTTTTTACGTTGGCAAGGTCGAGGGTGTCATCCTCGAGGAGATAATCGATCTTATCTACAAGGGGATCATGATTCACTAACCTCAACATATCCCTCTCTAAAACCTCGACGTATTCTTGGCTCTCGTTAAACCTATCATTATTTAGGATTTCCACATCGAGCTGAAAGTATGATCGGGGGTTTGAGGTTTCACAAAAAAAAATCGCCATTTCCATCCCAGAGAGAGCTTAGGGTTTCAGGAGTTCTAAACCCCCCTTTGGTCAATAAGTAAGCAAAACAGTTATACCCAGGTGTGAACTTAAGGTCAAACACTACCCTCAAGAGCTCGAGTCTTAGCTCGATCTCGAGACATCTACACAAAATGAAAAAAATAGACCAACAACCTCCAACTATTCAGGACCAACTGACCCAGACACATTAGGCAAAAGTTAAGGAAATGAACAAAGAAAGGGTGGAGAGGCCATCTAAGCCCGGCCTTAAGGGTATCTCTGAAAAAAGTCATCTCTCCGTCTCGAGCATCTACTACGGAGTCATTAGGCTCGGAGGTCCTTACATCACATAGGGGCATGACCCTGAACTCTCTATCAACCTTTATAACTACATGTTCCTTATGATTGGTCGATTTTCTAGGGTAAGTCAAGTTAGTATCGACCTCAGGGTGCGAGTTAGAGGGACTACTACAGGGATGAGGGCTGTACCCACATCCTAGGGGCTCTTGGTGGTCAAGCTCCTAGAGGATTGACTACTACTACTAGACATTATGCTACTCAAAATAAATAACTTATAAGCTTGAACACTTACCTCTTAAAGGTGGTCAATCACAAACCCTCTAAAGCCCCGACCTCGATCTGCTTTTATTGAGAGTTGAGAGTGAAAAAGTGAATAATGGGAGGTAAAAATGGGTGTACTTATAAGGGTCAGAGGAAGGTCAAAGGTCTTACAATCCTGGACCGTAGATTAGGCCACATGTCAGCCATCCAAGATCGGTCTTCAATCGCCCAACACACGTCTGACACGTGTCAAACACAACTGTTACGCACATAGACCCTAGGACCTCGTTCTTGGGCTGTTTCACCTCGTTGCATCTCAACTCGCAGCTCGAGGAACATAACTTTAGCTGCAACCTAGATGAATGGGGGCCTGTGATAATAGAGGCTTTACAACCCCGAGCTCGATCACATTTACCGATGACCTTGATTGCGCCGACTGTAAGGTCGAGCTTGGAGACAAAGTCGGGCTTGGAGAGGAGTTCGGGTACTTGTTATTCCCATGCAGACCACTTGACCTCATCTTACGTCACTTAGAAATAGTAATCCTTTTTTAACTAACTCTCCTATTCAGAAACACAATCTCAATCTATTACAAATTCGACTCTAACTCAAATTGTGCGCTTCTAACACAACACAAATACCTTGTGCAACAAGGATAAGAACTATATGAGGTTGAATCCTTTTAGGACTCCATCTCCAACATCTATAAATACATAACTCAGCCTCATTATTCAGGTACGTTTTTCAATAACATTCCAACATACAATATTTTGTACAATTTCGCTTTTTGACTTAAGCATCGGAGGGGCGACGAGGACACACCTCGACGCCTTTGTTTCAGGTATTGAAGATCAGATTGTGCGGAGTTCAACCATCCAATTCGAGTTCATTTAAGTACGAATTTTTGGTAGCATCAATGACATATAATTTTTTTAATAGGTAATCTACAAATAAATTGTGACCTATAAAATTTTTAATTTGTGATCGTGACATAATTTGTGACCCGTAAAATTTTTGATTTGTAACCAACAATAATTTGTGACAAATTAATTTGATAATAAGTGACCAAATTATATAGAATTGTGACCTTTATATAAATTATTAATAAAATATATTTTTAATTAGTTATTTCATAAATAAATTTTATTTAATATTTGATTTTTGAAGTTTTAAACCTCGTGTCTTAGTTTTGAAATGGGTTATACTTAATCTCCCTATATGAAAATTTCCGTATATTGTATTGTTAAAAATGCTTAGATGAAAATATTAGGCTCTTGAACATTAAACCAATTATAATGGGAAACTTCGTGTTAACATGATGCGTATCGATGTTACTGATTGTAAAATGTCGTTTCCTACACAAAAATGGAAGCATTTCATACTCAATAGTAATGGTTTAACAATTAGTTGGAAGTATTTTCATAATCAATTGTGTTAAACCATTAATTATCATCTTTCCAACTAATATTTATCAAAAGTCTGAAAACATAATTTGAAAAATACTCCTTATACCTTATATTATTTTGGCAACTTGAAACTAGGCTCGTGCTTTATCTTCATGTTGTCATGCACATAGAAGCCGATTATAAGGATTTTATCTTTGAACCATACAGTACCGAAAGTACCCGTACAAAAGAGGAGTCCACGCCACTTTAGAACAACGTTATTGACGTGACTCCCCAATGCTTGCTTTCTAACTTTCTTCTAATGTTATGTTGATTAAATTTGTTATTTTAATTTGATTAAAAGCAAAATAGAATCTAGGATTTCTTACCACCTATCAATTAAGTCAAATATTATAGCTTCAATCTTGGATAATTACTAGATATAAGCGAAGAAAATTAATGGCTTCATAAGCGTAATCCTAAGGCTGCATTCAGATAATACTCGTTCAATAAATAAATACCTGACCTGCTGTTTCCTCGTTGATCTAAGTGGTCCTATATTAGTATGCCTAACACGTTTAATTTGTATGTTGAAATCTTGTCCTCTATTCTGTCCAATACTATCTAATAGTTCTAGTTTAGTTTGTAATTCAAAGAACTAAAATAAAC
>CAIGRT010082655.1:0-26636 GCA_903798405.1 Fraxinus platypoda
TTTTCATTATTTTTCAGTTGTATTCTACCTCAAGAATATAAAAAAATCAATTGGGTGAGCAAAATAAGCAGTACAATATAAAAATAGAATGATGTAGCTTTTATGAAGCCGAATGTCATTTTCTGTAGTTGGGTGTCGTTTTTTTATAGGTGGGTGAAATTGTTAATGTTATTGTTGATGTTTATTTTCAAATTAGACATGTCTCCACTGTTTAACTATATTATAACATTTTAAACTAATTTAAATGGCAATTACCCTTTTTAAACAATAAAATGATGTTTCTATCTGTTTGACTATAATTTGTTTATAGTGATAGATAGATAGATGGATAGATGGCTACACTGGTTGAATGAAATATTTAAATTGTGATGGTTTTTGATATATTTTGTTCAGGTAGTTGAATTAATCTTTAAATCATGCTCATCAGGTTATTGACTGTATTGGTGTTCTCCAAAACGACACGCGGTTGATTTAAACAATTGTGTCCTTTTAACTAATTCTATGCATGTTTGACTTTATAGTACCTCATAATATCCTAAAAATGAAAACACGTTTTCACTTCTTTTGAACACCACGATCAATAAAAAATTCACACTGTAACGACCAACATGTGTATCTCGTGAATAACTAGACTACACTAGGAACGAATTAACTAAATTTGAAAAAATTCATCTAGATGAGATAGCGAAACTGAGTACTTTAATTCGTTTAACTTATTTAAGTCTTCTACGATATTTTAAATATAATCGAGGAGTTTTGAAGTGAATTCGAGAGCCCGTGCTCCAAAATGGCATGTAGTTGAGTCAAATGGCTGGATATCATTTTAACTATTTCCGTGTCAATTTGACTTTATATTCCTTCTTATGATCATAAAAATGAATGAAGACACATTTTCACTACCTTTGACACCACGATCAATATAAAGTACACGCTATTATGACTAATACGTTTGTCTCGATATAAAGTTCACGCTATTATGACTATTACGTTTGTCTTGTGAGTAAACTATACTAGACTAGAAATGAAGTTAATTCAAATTCTATTAAATTGTCTAGATGGGATAGTGAAACTCATCACTTAGCTCTTTTAGTTTATTTAAATCTTATATGATATTTTAAAATATGATCGACGAGTTTTGAAGTGAAATTGAGAGCTCATACTCCAAAACGGCTTGTAGCCATTTTAAATGGTTGGGTTCCGTTTAAATTAATTTCATGTCCATTTGAATTTATATTCCCATGTATGATCATAAAAATGAATGAAGACACACTATTACTATCTTTGAACATGAAGATTGATATAAAGTTCTTACTATAATGATCTACAATTGTGTCTCGTGAGTCACTACATACACTAGGAACGAAACTAACTCAAGTTCTATTCAATTCGTGTAAATGAGAGCAAAACTCAATACCTTGGCTCGTTTAACTTGGTCAAAACTCTACGATGTTTCAAAATATAATCAACGAGTTTTGAAGTAAAATCGAGAGCCCATGCTCCAAAATGGCATGCATCCAGTTTGAACGGTTGGCTTCATTTTTACCTAATTCCATATTTTGTGAAGTCCAGAAATTTATTTCTTCTTTTCGTTGGTTTGGCCCACTTAAGAAATAACCTTTAGAGGCTTGACCCAAATAAGGAAAGAATAGCCCAATACACATGTTGGTTAAAAGCCCAAAAATCGAAGTCGTTTAAGTTTAAATGAATTTTCAATGTTTTAATAAATAACTGGGTTTAACATTATGGTTATCTGTATGGTTCTCAAAGATTGCAACCTAAATTCGACTCACCATGTGTATATTTTTTAAAAAGTTTCATAAGAATTTTTTTGGAGTTAAAACTTTTCAAATTTTAACTTTAAGACACAATTTAACAAAGTTTATGATTTTCATAACTCTTTCATTTAGTTTTCACTAAAAACGGAGGTTATAAGAAGAGGAAGTCACTTTTTTTTTTTTTACTTCGTATCTCCTCAAATTCAAATTTTATTTTCCATCCCTCTCAAATTGTGTTAGTTTTAATTTATTTGTAACAAGAGAAAACAAGGATTTGGTTACTACAAGTTTGGTTATTCAAAGCAAATAATTTTTCATTTTCATATCAAGAAAGACGTAGGTGGTGCAAGTTAATTTCCCCCACATTTAATGTTTTATGTGTATAAATATAATTGCGAGTTACGAATGTAAAGTTTAAAGTTTTTATGCTCATAATCGATTTCTACAATCCCAAGGGATTATTCAAAATCAAGAATTTTACCTGACTAATTACGTGAAAATATCTAAGATACGAAATTTTCAACTAAGAAATTATACAGGACTTTATGCTTACTCATACTCTATGAAAATATTCAGATTGAGTAGGGGTCATGTATGAATGGAGACTGCTTTGATTGTAGAGAAGCCTATGAGAGGTAAATCAAATGACAGATCAATGTTGTCATGTGTGAGATTTACTTTCGTGTGCTTTAAACTTAAGACTAAGATAAATGATATACAAGGATATTTATGTTTGAGCTTGTTCTTCATTTGGGCATAAAATTAGATTTTCATATAATTCTATGAAATGATGTTTACTAAATTTGTTAGTATGACATGTTAGCATACGCTTTAACATGAAAATGTGAGTGGGTGTGTGGATTTTGACATGTAAACATGTAAAGTAGAAATTTCAACTTTCTGTCCGAATTTCAAATCGTCACCCAAACCAAATTCGGAAAAGTTTTGAATGAGACCAGAGAGGTTTTAAAGCCCTATAAGCTCTCTTTTACATTCGCTTTTGAGTCAAGCCATTTGGAGGTCGGTAGGATAAATCATGTCATTTTTCGTCTGTTGTATTCAGTTTACCCACGAACAGCTTTGGAGCCACTTTCGACAAGATAAAAGTTGACCATGAGCTAATCCAATGAGTTTCCCCTCGTACGGTTTCACGGAAAAAACATCATCCCAAGGGGTAAGATCACTTTAGCAATAGAGATGGAGACTGCACTCTTGACTGCTCATCACTTCATGGAATTTTTGGTAGTAGATAATCGCTCCGCTTAGAGATGGCAAACGGGCAGAGCGGCTCGTCGGCTCGTGAAAACTTTAGCCGAGAGTGGTTCGGGCTAGCGAGCGGCTCATGGGCACGTGAAAAATAAAAAAAAAATTTAAAAAAAATTCAAAAAGCTTGTGGCTCGGCTCGTAGGCGAGCTTGGCTCGGCTCGTGAGCTCACGAGCTCGTGAGTTTAAGGGCCGAGCTGGCTCGGCTTGGTCCATTGCCATGACTAGCTCCGCTTATCACGAAGTACTAGATAGGCCAGTATTGAAGGAACTCTGAGCTGTCAACTGAAAATGGAATTGCAACGATTTGAGACGATCAAAGAAGTGCAAGGGAATGTTACACAAACTCCCTAAAGAAAGCCGAACCAAGAAACGTTAATGTTATCACTACGGACATTAACATGGATGACGTCCTTGAACAAGGAAAAAATCCTAAAGAAGGGGAAGACGTTGAAATGATAGATGCATCTGAAGAAGTGGCCATCCTTGAAGTCATACGCACCTCTGAAGAAGAAGCTGTTTGTGAAGAACAGACCACCCCTGAAGAAGGGAGAGCTGCTAAAATCACAATATAGGTCACAATATATTTAGAAGTCACTAATTACAAATTTTATAAGTCACAACTTATGTAATGATCACAAATTATCGAATTAGTTGGTTACAACTTACAAAATTTGAAGTCATGATTTCGAATTTAGTCACAATCACATGTTCTTTTATGTCACAAATTATTTATTAATCACAAATTAACCAATTTATTGACCACAAACACTCTTCTTTCCACCCTACAACCACCACCACAACCACTATACCAACACCATGACTACCATCACCACTATTGTCGCTACCACAACCATAGCTTGCACCACCATCAAGTGCAAACACAACCAACAAAACACACCTCATAAAATAACCGCACCGCCTCATCCTCACCAGCACCGCTAACATCATCACCGCCATCTTTAGAAATAGGTTGGTGTGTAATTTTCACTTGATTTTTTTTTTAGTGGAAATCCAAATTCTGAAAAATCTAGCCCATTTCAGCCCAAATCTAACCAATTTTTAAAGCCCAATTAAAACTAGAGAAAATTTAAAGATACAATTTCATCTTGACAAACTTGAGTTTATATATATATATATATATATATATTCCAATGAGTATCGGTGTTCATCTTATGTTAATCACCGATAACATGTCATATGTCATATGAATCAATTGGTGAATTTTAAGCTTAATCTAAATGTTGAGGCCCAATTTGTTTTATCGGTCATAATTACTCAATAGTTGGTTACAACCGCTTTTCATCCTACTCACTCAGTCCCACCACCATTGATACCACCAAAAAATACCGATGTCGCCTCACCTCTCCACCACCTTAGCATCACCACCTTAGCATCACCATCGCCTCCAAATGCACCACACACCGCACACACCATCGCATATAGATCCGTACACGCACCACACAGATTTGCACACACCGCAATCCAGCACAACTACAACCCAAAAAAGCAACCCAAATGGAGGTAGACACCAAATGGAGAAACCAAACAGAGCAAAAATCAAAAGCAGAGGCAGAGACTATGGAGTTAAAACAGAACAGGGGCATGAAGATCTCTACACTTGAATCGTTGACTGGAGATATAAGTTCAGATTGAATACACATATTTGGTGGCTGCTACAAATCTGGCCTCTCTACTCTTCGACACTCGATTCCAACCAATTACACAATTTCTCCTCCGCAACCCTGCCAACAACCACCACACCACTGCTTGCCGCCTTTGTCACCCCTTATACATAGATAAAAAAAAAAAAAAAAATGGTGCAAAAATTAGATGGAGAATCGAAAATGGCCAGATGATGTAGATAGAGAAAAAGATATCTAATTTTAATTAATGAGTAGTTATTAATAAATATTAAATAAATAATTATAACCTGATTTATGAAAGATTAAATTTAAAATCTGACTAATGAAATGTAAACTTTAAAATAGGCTAAGGTGTAATTTCCTCTTCAAACTAATTGTTTACCTATCAACCCAACACAATCCAACCGATTCTCCACAATATAACCGTTGAACCTTGGGGACTCGGAGTCCGACACGGTCATCGTCACGATCATATGTTATCAACATTTATTATTAATTTTTTTTGAAGCTACTTCAATGAATAAATCGAACTTCTATTTTTTGTTTTGTTTAATTATATTTTGAATTAATATACTCTTAGCCTTCTTTATATTTCTTCTGCTGCATTTTAGTATATAAAAATCAATTAAGTGATATTAACAATTTTTTTAGCTTACTTAACTTAGGTTTAGGAACTTGTTAACCGTTTTCTTACTGTGTTTTAATAAGTTTAAACATTTTTTTTTTTTTAAATTCAACTACTTTTTTAGCTTCTTATTAACTGATTTAGATATTTTGTTTTTTAGACGTTTAGTTTGAATTTAACGAGTAAGTATTAATGCTTTTTTTTTTTTTTTTCAAATTTTAGTCTTCGAGGCTTCCTTTGTACGGTATTTAAAATTTGATGATTATGATATTTTCTTTTATATACTGCTTATTGCTAATTGATTTATCCGTGAATTAATTTAACAAAAAAATTATTATACTTGTTTGGATAGATTTCAAACTTGGTTGCTCATTTCTAGTTGCTCGAATTTCGCACTCAATTTTATGCATCTTGGGATACATTCACTTAGCATATACTAATTTATCAATTTTCTATTGATAATCATTTTTATTTAAATAAATTTTGTTGAAATTGTTGCCTTGTCAGCATATTAATTTTTAATTGTTGGATTATTTTCCACTTATTTTTAAATTGTATTATTTTGCTTTGTCAGCTTATTAGAACAACTAGTATTTTTGTTGCATTGCTAGCTTAAAGTTTGATTATTTTTGTCTTATCATTCTGTTATTGGATCATTGTTGCTTTATCTCCTTATTCTTTTTCTTTTTGCGATTTTAGAATTTGAAAAGGGAAGGTTATCAAGAGAGGAAAGACAATGTTTTCGATTTTTTAAAAAGACAGGTAAATCAAGTGAAAGTACACTTCATGATGAATTGATCGAAAATAAACCTTCAATTCCTGCCGTGCAACATCCTCCAATTTCATCTTCAGAAATTGAACATCTGTTAGTCTCAACTCTTGAATTGCAATCACATACTAGTATTAAACAGAATTCGAAAAAAAGAAATGTTTGAACATTCGGTCATTTTATAAGATGAGATTAGAATCACGAATCTAAAAGTTGGGACTCATCAACTAGAACTTGAGGAGTATCCAAGGATAGAAGGAAAAATTCATGCTCTTTCAAAAAAATTTGGTTCACTGAATTTCCTTGGTGGGAGTATTCTTCTTTAGCAGAAAGGGCATATTGCTTTTATTGCTTTCTTTTTTTTTTCCAAAAAATTGTAATTCGTCCAGGTGTTCGGGATTAGTTATTGAATGATAAAACAATTGGAAGAGGGTTAAAGACTAAATGTGAATTTCTTCTTCTTGCTACTTCAACATATCATAATATGCATAAGACTAGAGATAAAGTTTTAATGTGACCGTCTCAACGTATTGACAAGGTGATGCATACCTTATTGGAAAAAGGAACTTTAGAAATTTCAATTGTGTAGAATGACTTCAATTAAAAGTGATTAATAGCTAGCATTTCAAGGTTGTCCACTTGTGCTTTCAAGGTCATGATAAATCTCAATCTTCACCGAATCGTGAGAATTTCTTTTACTCATGCGATATATTTATTCTCTGATATTGATAAAGTTATATTGAAAAATGCTCCACAAAATGTTCAATGCTTTGCAACATATTTTCAAAAAGAAAGTTTGTACATTATGGTCAATAGTGTACGACGATAATTTGTGAGAAACTTTGGGATGAATGTCTTTGTATTCTTGTTGATAAAGTATAAGATGCATCTAAACGAGAGTAAATGGCATTCTCTTGAGAGTTGTGAAACAAACATGGTGGTTTTACAGAACACTTCAATAAGAATTAGGGTGTGACTTAAATTCTATTTTGGAAATATATTTGGAGTTGGTTGTTTGATTTAGAAAAGTCTTAAAGAAGTAGAAGATTACGAGGAGTCAAAGCAGTGTTTTTGACTCCTCAATTCAAATACTGTTATTGGTATTACCTATTGTAATCTCAAAATTGAGATATCCGATATTCTTGCTCAATATTAAATTTAGGTAAGTAAAATGAGAGGAAAAGTGCATAATGGTGCTAGTAATGAGCACAATGCTCGGAATGGAATTCAAGCATTATTTCTTAGAGATTGTTGTGTACTACGACTATTACAGTTAACATTAGTTTTTGCAACTAAAGATGTCTATGCCATTTGGAACTTCTTTCCTCATTTAGGCAATGTTGTCAATATTTCTAAGCGAGTTACTGAGTTACAAATTTCTCATAGAGATGCCATTCAGTATGTGTTGACTACTGGAGAGCGTGAGTCTAGGAGTGGGACCAATTAACTGGTTAATTTGCAACTAATGGGAGCTATTTGTTGAAATTCTCATTATGACTATAAAAATATTGATTGATATGTATGGTGCAACTCACAAATGGCTTGAACATATTTGTGACTATTGTCCAAAAGGAAGCCCTCAGATTGAAACTCGTGACACTTATTTGTTTGCAAACAAAACTATAACCTAATTTAAATACACATGATTAGATAATTTGACCTTGGTCTCAGGATTGGAATATATGTATTAAAATTATGAACAGCTACAAAATCACAATACTAAAATTAATTTTTATTTATCCAATACAAAACTGACGTGTGTGTGAGTGGAAATTCATGTCAAGTATCAAAAATTCATAAAGTAATTCAAATTCTGACCCTCAATATAGTCAAATTTATCTTTTCTTCTCTTGTGAGGTTTACACCCCAAATTTATTTATTTAACTCTTTCCCAAGGTGTATATAAGGTTGAATTTATATGCTAATCATCATCTTCTCTAGTTTGGTTAGATCTCACTAATTGCAGCTCAGCACATCAACAAATGATGATTCTCCTAATTATATTTTTTTGACTGTTTCAACATCCAAAAATCATCCATTGACAAAAGTTTAAATTCTTTCAAATAAGTGTTAGGGGCTTAATCGAGACATGTAATAATCTTTTTTTTTTCTTTTTCTTTTTTTCATTTTGTGCGGATTTATCTTCATTAAACTTTCTAAATGACAATTGTAACGAGATTTTTGCCGATAACTTCCAAGTCAGATAACTATAGGGCACCATGTTTTAGATACCATAGCAGACTTAATCACTCGAGTCATAAATGCTAGAAGTTTCACAATGCGACAATTTTTTTTTCTTCTCTATTTTTTCCCCTTTCAGGCAATGATTAGTGCAATTGCCCTTATTAAACACTTATTCTCAAAAATCAACCTCTAACTTAAAATTTTCACCTAATTTTCATCTTATTGGCCTTAGACAATCCACACAAAATTTAGCACACATAGAATTCACATTTATCTCAATGTCTCCCTACAAGAGCTCAATCACCCCAACTATCCTACAATTGGTTTAAATATGTATAATTTAATGGTTATTTCGATTTAGCATCTAAGGTCCACTAATTAAATTATTTTTTCAACCTATTCAAATTTTGAATTAAATTATTCTTTCATGACGCAAAACATAAATTTTGTACTAAGAAATATCAAGTTTTACATGAATAAGAATAAATCAACCCTAACATGTAACTTTTTCATAATTTATAATTTAATACATGATTCCAAATATATACATCATAGTATACAAAATTATCTAACCCACACAAGCACACAAAAGCAATAAATAAGCTGAAAATAAATTTTTTTTTTCAAATTTTCAGATTTTTTTTTTGCACTTGAACAAGCAAACAAACCAATAAAAACTCAATGTTTTCCCACCCCCAAATTTATAACAGACATTGCCTTCAATATCTAAAAATATAACAAGCAATATACAAAAATTAAGGGCAAAGAAGGGAACTAAGTACTCCCTAGTATAATTTTGCAGGCGGTGAATGATCTGACATGAAAGTGCTGGTTCACTTTCTATGTATTTTCCCTTATCCGGTGTGTTTAGGTATAATGTTCGTTCAAAATAATTAGAAAATCAGTTATAACATGGAACACTTTATAATAAGCTCAAACACAATCTAAAGAAAAATATGGGGATGAAGAATACTACTAAAAGTAATAAAAATTACTAATCTTATATTTTAGAAAGCAAAATAAATAAAAGGGAAGAAAATTGGGTTGCTTCCCAATAAGCGCTTGTTTATAGTTTTTTGCTTGACTTTGTTGTTTTGACTATTTATGGTGGCTTGAAAAGAGAATTTTCAGCCTTGTATTGACTGCATTGACAGTTGTTCTTTATTTCATCTTTAAGCCTCTAAATTACAAAATTTTAATTATTGTCCCATCCAACGATTCCTTTCTTCCTTCTTATTCTTGTTACTTCCCCAATGATCTATCATTTTGCACTCCTCAATATCAGGTGGTTGCTTGAGTGAAGAATTCATGATGAAGTTTTATTGTTTTTCTTCTACCCTCAAGATTAATTCATATTTTTCAAAATTCATTAATGCTTTCGCAGTTGTTAAGAATGGTCTTCCCAAAATTAATGGCATTTGTTGAACAACTATATCAAAGATAATGAATTCAGCTGGAAAGAAGTTATCTCCAACTTTGATGAGCTTATCCTCTACCACTCCATAAGGATACTTGAGTGTCCTGATGCCAGCTGTAGGATTATTGATGTTGCTTTTGGATCAACCAATCCTAATTTCCTGTAGATAAATAGTGACATCATATTAATACTTAGAGCGTGTCTGGGCACAATTTCGGAGTAAAAAATCAAAATTTCCATCAAATCAACCGGGCCCACCAGCAGAAGACTTTTGCACGGCAATAAGAAAAAAAGGCATTCAATTACCAAATTCTCCTCTAGGCTGCTTTTTTTAATCTTTTCTCTCACCTCAAATTATGAATACTTTGACCAAATGCATCATTTGAATGTCTCATGTCATGGCCCACCAACATCAATATTTTATGGCCAAATTCAACGTGAGGCGTCTAATGAGGGGGGAGGGTAAATTGGACATATGGACTATTATGGTCTGACTTAATGTCAGGTTAACGTGAATAAAAAAAAAAAGCAACGGCCCTTTTTTTGATTATTAATGGTCGGAATTAAGCTTTTCCATGCGCCCAGACACGCCCTTACTCCAGAATCAATTAAAACATTCAAATCATGTGAATTTCCTATAGATCAAAGTACATTGAAACTCCCTAGATAGCTTATATTATATGATTGCGCTACACTCTTTTTTCAAAGCCATTGTTTCATCTATTGGTAGCTTTCTCTGTTCGGTCAACATATCTTTCAAAAATTTAGTATAATTGGGAATATGTAAAATCGCGTCAATGAAATGAATGTTGATGTGAAGTTGTTTGAGGGCATCCGATAACTTTTTGAATTGTTTGTCCAACTTATTATTTTACAACCTCTGAGGAAATGTGACTAGAGGTGTGTGTTTATTAATAGGAACGATTGCCTTAATTTGTGGACTATCTGCTTCTTAATTAACTTTTGTCGATTCTCACGGTAATTTTTGGTAGTTGAACTCCACTTTTAGTTGTAATCGCCTGAACCTGTTCCTTTTTAGGTTGTCTTCGAAGCCTTTGAGAAAATGGAATAGGCGGAACATAAGCTCGAACATAAGTAACATGCCTGATTGATGGTATCTCTATAATTGCATGCATCACAACTTCAACTGCTAATACCTATTCCTATGGGTTCTTTTATTATCGCTTGCAGGGTACCTTGTGTTTTGTTGGCCAATGCAGCTGATATCTACCCCACTCGATTCTCTAAATTTTTGATAGAGGCTTGCTAGTTTTGGATTGCAGTTACAATTTTGGATATGTACTTAGCAATTAGATCCTCCAAAGATGACCTCTTCTCCTATTGCTGCTGAATTTCTCGTGGGTTACCTTGAATTTGATATCCTTGTACCTGATTATTAGCTTATGAGAAGTTAGGATGCTTACTCCAACCTGAATTATAGGTGTTGGAGTAAGGATTGTTCTGCTGGCTTTGAAAATTCAGCTCATAACTGACCTCCTCAGGTTGATAAACATGCGTAGATACTAAAGGACAGCTTGCAGCTGTGTGAACTGGCCCACAGCCCCCCGCAGACTGGTGCACCATGCTCACATTCTAAGTTAGGTTGTCCAATTTTTTTTGTTAGTAGTTCCATCTGGGCTGCCATGCTGTCACTGCATCTATGCTATGAATACTCGTTGTTTTCCTCGGAGTTTCCCTTTCAGATGGCCATATAGACTGATTTTTTGCAATTCTCTTAAAAAAATCTAATGCGTTGTCTACAACCAGAGTCATTATTGATCCTTCTGTTGAAACATCAACCATGTTACGGTATTCAGGATGTAGGCCTAAATAAAAGATGTAGACCTAGGTATTTTTAGGAATATATAGATTTGGACACTTTCTGAAGTAGTCCTTCAACCTGTTCCATGCTTCTGGATAGTTCTCGAGGTCCTTCTGCTCGAAAGTATGTAGTTTATTTATGATCCGATGGTCTTGAGAAGACGTAAAGAATTTCAAAGTAACTTTCCATATCACGTCATTCCACGAAATGATGCTTCTAGGACGTAGTAAGTGCAGTCATTTTCGTGCGCATTCCTTTAATTTATGAGGGAATAAGCACAATCAAAAATCGTTAGCTGACATGCCTTCATGACTGATTATCCTGCAAAGCATCAAGAAAGCTTGAATATGCTCAAGAGAATTTTCAGTTGGTCTTCTAGAAACTTTGATGTCCTAATGATTCTGAAACAAGTTGATGACATCTGGTCAAATGTGGAAGCTGGCCTGCCCAAAAGGTGGGTTGATAATAATTAGTTTCATAGGAGCTAAGAAGGGATTCACATAATCCCATACTAAGAATTTACCTTCACTGGCAACTACTCTTGACGGAGCTGGTGGATTTGGTGGTTATTGGATTTGATTTTGATTTTCTACAATTTTCTTGCTTCTATATGTTATCTTCTTCGTTGTTTGAAGGTTTTGTCGATCTTGGGATCCAACGGTAAGAGATCAATTTCTTCAGAATCTTGCGCATACTGCCAAAATCAAACCAGAGAGATTAGGTGTGCATATAATAGCCTAAAACAAAATAAATGAAAAAAAAAATCAAATACTATATAAACTAATAAACTCAAATTAAATACTTATTCTTCGACAAAACTTGTTCGTGTGAAACTCGCCATTAATATATAAATTACAAGAAGAATAATAAAAAAATATCACCTGGATCATGAAATAATTCAAAAGATGCTGATGTTCAAGTCTAATGTTGAATTCTTCAAAATTTTGATGTAATTGACCTTCAATTCCTTGTTAGGGTTTGATCACTTCTCTCAAAATATTGCAATTGACATCTTGTTCTTAACGAATTTAATGATATTATTGTGTACGAAGAGGCAATAGAGGGTTTTTCAATATGTCGCCCTTGTTTTGTAAATTATAAGCGCTAGAAAATAGGTCAAAATCGCGTCCAATATGGGTTCTAAAAGAGTTAGAATCGCGAAAACAAACTACTGATTCATTTGCGAAAAAAAATCCTCGCACGTGCACAAGCATAACCACCGTGTGTGCGCCGTTGAGCCAAATGGCTCTCGGGTTGGTGAAAGTATGGTACCGCGCGCGCCGGTTTGTATCGGTTCGTTCCTTAGTAACTTTCGGTATGTTGGTCATAGCGTTCTCTCTCAATATTTGATTGAGGTGATTTAAAGTATGTTAAAAAATCACTCAAAGGGCTACATTTCTTCGTGAAATACAAATTTTTCAATTCGAACGTTTGCTGTCCGAAAAATGGGTCTCAAGTTGAGGTTAAAAATTTGGAGTATAACTTTTTCAGCTGAAAATTGATTTGTGAAAATATTTCAACTGTATCTCACTCCTTTGACCTCCAATTGCATCCAATTTATTATATGTATTTTTCAATCATCATTTTATTGTCCGAATCAACTATTGAATGTTTACACTTTGATCTTCAAACTTTGAATTTCTTTCGTTTTCGTCTTTTTTCGTTCATTTCTTCCAATTTCACCAATTTAATTGAGTTCAACCTAACAAACATAATTAACACATAATCGAACTATAACTCAATCAAATTATTAACAAATACTCTAATTTAATGTTCTAGATAAGTGTGTAAAATACACTTATCAACACTTACCAAAGTTGGTAAGTTCTAAGTTTGTGCTTATTTTTGCATTTGATGCATAAAATTATGAGAATCACTCGCGTTATTTGTCAAGACTTTCAAAAAAGATCTCAAGACATCTTTTCTACTTTGATGTTTGTCTCTGTTACGAAACAACTCTTTCGAAAATAGAGAGATGACGATCGGGAAAAAATTTCTTCAAGAAGTGAATTTTTTGCTTAATTAATCGATGATATTAAAATACTTTATCTATATATAGATTGTATAACATTGGCTGTTCTAGTAATTAAATTACAGTTGAGCATTTATTATCATATCGATGTTTTAAGTGAGGCAATAGATTTCATGAAATTTAATTACATATCAGTAGAACTCATTTATGTTATTGCGTCTTTGTACCCTAAAGATTCATTTAGATCATTTAATAATCAGTGATATTTGCACACTTACAGAGAAGTTCTATTTTCAAGATTTTTCAAATCAAAACATTATTACATTGGAATATGAGTTACCATATTATGAGCTAGATATAAAGTGTGGGCCTCATTTTCAAGTATCTACACTTGCTGTGTTATGCTGACAATTGACTAAGAGTGAAATGCTGGGTACTCACATTATGGTGACTAAATTAATTCGTCTTATATTGACATTCAACAATGAAACACGTGAAAATGACACTTCACAACAAAATGAAAGATGATTTTCTTGTTCATTGTATGATACTTTTGATTTGAAAGAGAACTTGATGAGAAAATGGATTTATTATGTTTCAAATCATCAACGAGAACGACTTAAATAATAATGTCATTTGAATACTTTTTTTGTTATATAAAATTTTAATTACATTGACTTTCTTTTGTTTCTACCTCGTGGATCCACCCATAATAACAGTCAAAACATGGCTGAGAACAAGGGATTTTCAAAAAAGACATTTGTAAGTCGAACAAAAATGAGGGTAAACAGCTACATTATTTAGTTTTAAAACGAGAAAAAAATCTTCTTTGATATATCCTTCATGCTTCATGCATTCATAAAAGTTGCCAATACTTCACAACTAAATTGTATGATTGAGGTTACACAGCATTTAGGTCTATCTTAGCTAAACAAATTTGTGATTTTATGAGGGATGACATTGACATCACTGTTCTATTCCATGTCTTGTCTGTAGATATTGCCATAAACAACCTCTTTATATGAAAAATCTAGACGGCAATGATAAAACAATATCTGAATTGGATGCTTCTCTTTCAGAATCATGACAAAGTGAAAGTCAAGAAAAGGCAGAGAAGAAGGGATTATCAGAAAACAGCAATGATGACCCGAACAAGAATGCAGGTAAACTTCTACAATCCACAAGGTTTTCAATTTCACTTCTTTGTACAACCGAGTTTGGAGAAAAACGAGTTTTAAGAAATGGGGGAAAATAGGAGCAAAATATACATTGGTATTCAATAATATTAACTAGTAAGGTCTATTGACCTCGAAAAATAGCTCGTGGCGAACAGAATAAGTCTTCACGTATGCTCCTCCCTGCGCGCGGTAGCACATTGTTAGTCACTCGTGGCCTTTTCTAGTGGGGATGGAAGTGGCCGTGAGCACTTCGACGGTCAAGTCAATATTGCAGTCAACCGAAAAGTGGTGCCCGACGGTGAAGTGGTCACCGGGACATGGTTGAGAATGCGTGTAAATATAGTGAAAAGACTAGAATGCAAAGATTAGAATGGGAACCCCTCCCTTACCATAGTGTGGGGGTATTTATACTAGAGAAAGAAAGATGAGAACCGTCGATCGGGGGGATANTATAGTGAAAGACTCTTTAGAGTTAATAGACTAGAATGCAAAGATTAGAATGGGAACCCCTCCCTTACCATAGTGTGGGGGTATTTATACTAGAGAAAGAAAGATGAGAACCGTCGATCGGGGGGATACGTGGCTTCGGATCCCAGATGGGTCATCCTTTCATAGGCGTCAATCTATCAATCTATAGGTTAGCGGGCATTAAATAATTTATGACATAACAACATGAGTTGACTGTTTGTAGTCTGTCACACGTCCCATCAATCAGTTTGGAGACTTTGACTTTGGAGAGATCTCATAAAAGATCTTGGCAGGCTAGGGGAGGTGAATGTGGGACGTAGTGGAGTGTGGGCATTTGTATCCATCGTGTATGATGGATGAGTTTGAATTTTCTATGAGGGAGCAGTAAAGTTTTGGTTCGAGGCATCAAATTCAGTTCATCTAATGCAAATTCAGCTCAGGTGTGAATTCAGTTCGTCCACCACATGGCAGCGCAGAATTTAAGTAGCACAATACGTGGCGAATGGCCTGGATGGACTAGGTGGAGGACTTCTGAAGGCCCGTAACAACAGTCCTTCAAGTCCGTGTATGGATATTTATATAATGCATGGACTTTTGTAGAGGTGGCCATGTTACGTCGTGTTATGGGGTACATGCGTTAGTCGTAAGAGATGAAAAAGTTGGGCCAAAGCGACGTCCTGGCTGAAGGACGAAGTATTGAACGTTGGGCAACTTTGAGAAAAGTTGCAGCATAAGCGACATCCATGTTGAAGGATAAAGCGTTGAGTGTCGGCAACTTTGAGAAAAGTTGTGGCAGAAGTGACGTCTTGGTTGAAGGACGAAGCGTTGAGTGTTGGCAACTGTGAGAAAAGTTGTGGAAGAAGCGATGTCTTAGCTAAAGGACGAAGCGTTGAGTGTCGGCAACTTTGAGAAAAGTTAGGGCAAAAACATTATCCTGGCTGAAGGACGAAGCGTTGAGTGTCAGCAACATTGAGAAAAGTTGCTGCATAAGCGATGTCCTAGCTGAAGGTGAAGCATTGAGTGTCAGCAACTTTGAGAAAAGTTGGGACAGAAGCGATGTCCTAGTTGAAGGACGAAGCGTTGAGTGTTGGCAACTTTGAGAAAAGTTGCGGCAAAAGTGACGTCCTGGCTGAAGGACGAAGCGTTGAGTGTGGCAACTTTGAGAAAAGTTACGACAGAACGTCCTAGCTGAAGGACGAAGCGTTGAGTGTTGGCAACTTTGACAAACGTTGTGGCAGAAGCCACGTCCTGGCTGAAGGATGAAGTGTCTGCTGATGAGACAACCTCGGGTTGTGTGCTAATGATTTGATAATTCTTGCGTCTTCCCAAGGCAGTTTTTTGTGGGCATCGCTTGTATCCAATACACGCCTCCCAGGCAATAAATGATAATCATGGCGATGACCGGGAGAGCTTAAGGCGACGCGTTTGGGCTGGAGAGTGAAGTACACTGCTCTATCATAGTCGTTGGCTTATGTGACCTTTGGGTTTAATGGTGATGATGTACAATAGATTTGAACGGCCCAGATGAGATTAATGACGATCTAACGACTGGGGTGAATTGTCAGCACATATATAAGGCTAAAGCCTTTCATTTCACAAGTTTTCACTTTGCAAAGCTTCTGGTTTCTCTGCATTTTCTTAGTTTTCTCTATTTTCGTTTTTTCTCCGGCGACCAAGACCCTGGAACTTCAGTGATAATCCTTTCTTTTTGATACATTAGGTAACATTTTCTACTTTATTCCATTTTTTTTCTAGTTTTCAAAATTCAAAATGGCCACTGAGGGATCTGTAAATGTGTCCACAAGTGAGGAGGGACGAAGTGTGGAGAGTTCAGATGTGAGGGAGCCAATATTCCCCTCTTCGGACGAAATATGTAGGGCCATCGGTCAGGAGAAAACATTTGGAGATTGTTCGCCCCCTGTAGACACTTCCATTAAATGGGGGACTTCTGAATATGCTTCAACCATCACCCCGAAAAAAACTTTCTGAGTGTAGAGAGGTATTTAGGATCCCTAGCAACATTGAAATGGTTATCCTTGGTCCCAATGAAAGGGCCTATTATCCCGGGCCAGGCTGTGTGGCTATAAGCGAAAACATGCTAAAAGCAAGTCTTAGGCTCCCATTCCATCCATTTTTTAGGTTAGTTCTCCGTTCTTATGGGCAGGCCCCGACCCAATTCCATCCAAACTCCTGGGCGCAGATGGTTTGGTCGTTGATGCCATGGTATTGGGCCAGCCTGGGCTTTGACATGCCCTTTAGATTATTCCATTCCATTTACTTCCCCAAGAGTGTAACGGGTGGTGAGAAAAGTAAGGGGTGGTGCTACGTAATTCCTTGAGGATCCCATTCCCCATTTGTGGTGGGCTCATTCTCTTCGGTTAAGGAGTGGAGGAAATCTTAGTTCTGGGTGTCGGGGAGGTGGGATACCATGGAAAGCGACCCCATGGCTCCTCTTACAGTTCCAACGACCTATTTCTTCGCCAGTAGTTCTTTCGCCTAGCCAGTTGATGTTTTAGTGTGAGTTCTTATGGTTTAACACTTTCCTTGTTTACAAGTTCGTTACAGAGGTGTGAAATTTCTGCTAAAGAGTGGGATATAATCAGCCACATCTACCAACAGCCACTCAAGGACCGGAGCTACAATGAGCTAATCCACCAGAACACTCACTTCACCCTATACAGACTGATGGCCTGCCGAGGTGAGTTACTTGTGCTTTTGAGTTCCATTCAATGTTCTGTTTGGTTGTTTACTTCTTGGTCGTGGATATCTGAACTAGTTGTTAGCTGTTCAAGAATTATAACTCTTTTCTCTTCGTTCAGATGATTACTTGAAGAATAAAGCTGGATTTCGCTACGATTCGACTAGTGTGGCCGATGGGAGGACCCTTAAGACTAGTTCGTCCACCTACAAGAAGCAGACGGAGAAATTGAATCTGCTAAGTAAAAGACAATTGCCTCCGGAAGATGATGAAGCGGAGGAGGACACTTCGCTAGTAAAGAGGAAAATAATTGGCCCATCCGGGGCATCATCAGGCTTCGCTACAGTGGCGAAGCCTCCCCCACCCACTCCCACTCGGGTGATCGTGGCCATAACATTTGAAGCACCAGCGGGGGTGGTAGTGGAATCCTCCCCGTCTTCCTCCGCCAGCCAGCCATAAGAGCCACCCCAAAAAAACGGTGAAGAAGTCTGCAAATCCCCCTCATCGCAGCAAGATAGTAAACTTCTTGAGGGTCAATGAAGAAAAACTTTTCGAGGCTGTGAATGAGATGCTGCCTCCTGAGACTGCTCGAACTCATAACAAGTTTTAGACTGAGGAGTGGCAGACCCACATCGCCTCATGTGAATTCGAGGATGTACTGGCAGCCAACAACACCTGTGTTACTCGTGTACTAAGTATTGGCACGGCGGTGGAAGATCTGGTTCGGACTCTTTGCCAGAAGAATGAGGAATTGAACCAAAGGGTGAAGGCCTCAGAGAGGTGGGAGGAAGAGGTAAAAAAGGCCAAGGAAGAGGCTGAGGTGAAGAGGACTAAGGCCGAGGTGAAACTAGACTCCGCTGAGATACAAATAAATCAGCTGAAAAATGAACTCCACGAGTCAGTATCCCAAGTGGCCGCACTTACTATGTGAATCGACCAGTCCAATGAACACCAAAGGATCGCCTCTGAGGCCTTGGAGGGGGCCAACAAGGAAATGGTTGAACTGAGGATGTTAATGAAGCCCAAGAAAAAGAGATTGAGTCTCTAAGGGCAGAAGTGAAGACAGTCGGCGAAACGTCTGTGCAGAACTACATTGACAACTTTGACCAGACAAAGAAGTATGACGACTTCGCTAACTACTGGGTTTCATGGAACGCCCAACTGATGCTTTCTCACCTGAGGGAGGTCCATCCTGGTCTTGATGTTGGCTTTCTGGAGGAGGAGTTTGGCTAGCCTATTGGAGGTCAACTTGACCTCGTAGCAGAGGAAAGAGTTTCTCCTGAAGAAGAGGTGAGGGCTAGGGCCATTGTAAATGTAGATCCGTAGTTTTCTTCCTTTTTTTGTAATGGCTTTGGCTCTAATTTGTTTTATAATGAAATTATTTCTTCAATTGTTGTTCCAAGTGTTGTAGCTTTTCTTAAAACATGCTAACCAAATAAGAACTTAATCAAATAGAAGAAGTAAAAGGAATCCAAGTGTAAACACTTTGCCTAAGCATAACCACTTAAGCAAATGGATGAAGCAAATGGAATCCAAGTGTAAACACTTTGCCTAATCATAACCACTTAAGAAAATGGATGAAGCAAATGGAATCCAAGTGTAAACACTTTTCCTAAGCAAAACCAATTTAGCAAATTGATGAAGCAAATGGAATACAAGTGTAAACACTTCGCCTAAGCATAACCACTTTAGCAAATGGATGAAGCAAATGGAATCCAAGTGTAAACACTTCACCTAAGCATAACCACTTAAGCAAATGGATGAAGCAGATGGAATTTGTGTAAGCACTTCGCCTAAGCATAACCACTTAAGCAAATGAATGAAGCAAATGGAATTCAAGTGTAACCACTTCGCTGAACCATTGAACCGCACCTATCTTTAACGAAGTGGACATCCTTGTTGGGGCGGCCCTTTAGGGGCGTATGCACCTCGGTAAGGAGTAAGAATGTGTGAGAATACTACTGATCTGTTTTACCAGAAGTGGCACTCGCACCTCCTCTGGTAAAGTGGACATCCTTGTTAGGGCGGCCCCTTGGAGGCGTATGCACCTCGGCAAGGAGTAAGAATGTGTGAGAACACTGCCGATCCGCTTCACCAGAAGTGGCACCCGTACCTTCCTTAATGAAGTGGACATCCTTGGTTGAGGTGGCCCGTTGGGGACGTATGCGCCTCAGTAAGGAGTAAATGTGTGAGAACACTGCTGATCCACTTCACGAAAAGTGGCATCCGCACCTCTCCTGATGAAGTAGACATTCTCAGAGATGAGAATTCGTTTGAGAACAATGCAGAAGTGAGAATCAGTTCATTCAATTGACAACAATATTTACACGATAAGTCCTCATGATCTCTCTACTGATAATACTTCTTCAAGTGCTCGATGTTCCAAGGATGAGGCATCACTTTGCCTCCCAAATTTTTGATCTTGTATGTGCCGGGTTGTACTTCTTCTGTGATACGATATGGGCCCTCCCAGTTAGGCCCCAGTGTTCCTATTCCCAGTTCTTTTGATGATGGAAACACTTTCCTCAGTACCAGATCGCCAATGCGAAAGGACCTTTTCTTCACCTTGGCATTGTAGTAACGCATCATCTTGCGTTGGTAAGAGGCAAGTCTAACTTGAGAATCATCTATCTTTTCTTTGAGGAGTTCAAGCTCAAGCCTTCTCAGTTCATGAAAAATAGAGTCTCTCCGATTGCAGTCCTGCAAGTTGTGCGTATGGCCCAAAGAACCTTGGGGAGTTCATCAACCCATCCCCCATTTGAAGCATTCAACTTTTTTTTCCAGGGTGAGTTTGATGGTCTTGTTGACTACTTCGACCGGCCGTTAGCTTGGGGGAAGAGGTGTTGAGAAATGCTTTTTAATCTTGAGCTCATTGCATAAGTCCCCGATCTTCTTGTTGTCAAACTATTTTTCATTATCTGAGACAACAGAATGGGGTATGTCGAACCTGCATATAATGTTTTTCCAGAGGAATTTGGAAGTGTCACTTCGATAATCTTGGCTAACAGCTCCGTTTCAACCAGTTTTGTAAAGTAATCAATTGCAACAATGGCGAAGCAGGCATTCTCTTTTGGCAATGGCGCAATGAAATTACTCCTCACTTGGCAAATGGCCAAGGGCTTGATACAACTGTGAGCTCCTGTGAGGGCTGCCTTTGCAGGTTTGGGAAACACTGGCATTTGTCACACTTGCATGCGAATTGTATCGAGTCCTTTTTTAGGGTAGGCTAATAGTATCGTTGTCTGAGTACCTTGTGTGCCAATGCTGGCCCTCTAGAATGATTGCCACAAACCTCCTCATGGATCTTCCTTAGGATGTAATTCGCCTCTTCACCTCTTATATACCTAAGGAAGTAGATGGGAAACCTCGTTTGTATAACGCATCATCTTGCAGGATGAAGTGAGCAGTCATCCTCCGAAGTCGACGAGCTTCGGCTTCATTATTTAGCCCGATTTGTTCTTTGAGAAAAGAAATAATCGGTTGCATCCACAAAGGGGTGCCTTCTATCCATATCACTTCTTTCTTCCTTGTAATTGAAGGTTCAGCAGGTGTTCTATGGGAACCACCTTAAGAAGTTCAAAATCTTTACTGCTAGCTAATTTTGACATGTCATTAGCTTGGGAGTTCTCAAGGTGGGGTACTTGTGTCAGTTCAAACCCTTCAAAGTTAGGGAGGAAATCCATGACTAGTTTCAGGTATGCTGTCATGTGTTTATCTCTAGCCGCAAAATTGCTGTTGACCTGATTCACCACTAGTTGTGAGTCAATGTTGATGGCCAACCTCTTTACCTGTAACTCCTTAGCCAGACGAAGGCCGGCTAGGAGCGCTTCATACTCAGCCACATTGTTGGATACTTTGAATCTAAGCCTTACTACACAGTTAAGGTTATGGCCCTCTGGACTTTCCAAGACTACACCTGCTCCCAAACCAACTTCTCCAGACGATCCATCAACAAAGAGGTTCCAGGTGGGAGGCTCCACCCGTTCCATGCTCACTTCAATTTCAGGGGCCTTGGCAAATTCAGAAACGAAGTTAGCCAGGGCCTGGCCCTTAACTGTAGCTCTGGGTTTGTACATTATGTCGAACTTATTGAGTTGGACTGCCCATTTCAGCAGCCTTCTCGAGGTGTCTGGTTTCTGAAGGACTTCTTTTAGGGAAAGTTTGTCAGTACATGAATGCTGTGGGCCTGGAAGTATGGCCTCAACTTTCGAGATGTGGTGATGAAGGAAAGAGCGGGTTTCTCCATGTCTGGGTAGCGCACCTCTGCTGGCAACAATGCTTTGCTTATGTAGTAAATGGGCAACTGGTGCGTCTCCTCTTCCATTATAAGAACCGAACTGAAGGCATCATAGGACACAACTAGATAGAGTAACAACAATTTGCCCACTTTGGGTTTGGATAGGAGGGACGCTTGTCCAAGGTAACTTTTCAGTGCCTGGAATGCTTTCTCATACATTGGTGTCCATTGGAACTTCTCTCCCCTATTTGAGGATCTTAAAGAAAGGAAGACACTTCTTAGTGGATTTGGATATGAAGCAGTTGAGTGCGGCCACCTTGCCAGTAAGCTGTTGCACCTCGTTCGACTTCTGAGGTGACCTCATTTCAATCAAAGCCTTAATCTTCTCCGAATTCGCTTAAATTCCTCTCTGCTTTACAATGTATCATAGGAACTTACCAGATGCCACACCAAAGGCACACTTGAGAGGGTTTGGCCTCATTCGGTATCTCTTTAGAATTTGGAAGGCATCGTTTAAGTGCCTCACATGCTCCTTGGCTTGGAGGCTTTTCACGAGCATGTCGTCAACGTAGACCTCCATAACCTCCATTGTTTTGCTGAGCTGATAAGCGAACATCTTGTTTACTAGCCTCTGATAGGTGGCTCCAGCATTTTTCATCCCAATAGGCATCACCTTTTAACAATATAGTCCTCTATCTGTGATGAAAGAAGTACTGTCCTCATCTTCCAGGTACATGGGAATCTGGTTGTAACTCGAATAAGCATCCATGAACTTAGCAACTCGTGTCCAGCGGTCGAATCTACCAACTTGTCTATTGGAGAAAATGCAAAACTATCCTTTGGGAAAACATTGAGATTGGAGAAGTCAATGCATACTTTCTACTTGCTATTGTGTTTCTTTACCAGCACGGGATTGGATATCCACTTCGGATAGGTGGACTCTCCGATGAAGCCATTGCCGATCAATTTTTCCACTTCTTCCTTCAGAGCCTCATACCTCTTCGCGTTTAGGGCTCTCCTCCTCTGCCTGTGTGGAGTTTGACTCGGATAAATTTGCAAATGGTGGCAACTAACATTTGGGTATATTCCGATCATGTCCTCGTGTTTCTACGCAAAGACGTCTGAGTTCTTACGGAAGAAGTCTTTTAGTTTTTTCTTCGTTTCCTCTTCCAAATCTTTTCCTACTTGCAGAACTTTAGAAGCGTCTTGGGGATCCACTGGAAAGCTTTCCAGTTCTTTCATTGGAGTGATTTATGATTCAGATTCAATAATTCGAGAATCCAATTCGTATAGGGCTACCTTTTCAGGTCGATCCTTCGCAAAAGACTCTGCCATCTCGACATCTTTCCCTTGTGCAGGGGTTTCTTCATGGGCTTCGAACATGTCGGTATCAAGGAGTACCGTGTTGACTCCCCGTAGCTCAGTCTTTCTCAAGGAATTGAGGTAACATTCCCTTGATCCCATCTGATCATCTCGGACGGTGACTATTTCTCGTTCAGTGTGGCATTTCATGCATAGGTGATGGATGGAGGTGACATCCCATACTTCTTCAATACTGGCCTTCCTAGCGCTCCATGGTATGCAGACCGGTGATCAACTACCAAGAACTCCATGAAGTAGAGTGCTACTAGAGGCTGGGTCTCCATTTCAACAGCCAGGGTAATCCTTTCTCTTGGAATAATGCTATCTTCGGTGAACCCGTACAAGGAATAAGTCATAGGGATGAGTTCATGGTCTACCGCTATCTTATCATAAGCATAATCGAATAGGATATTGATTGAACTCCCATTGTCTACTAGCATGAGCTTTAATCCATTTTGAGCCACCACGACTCTCACCACTAGTGCATCGCAGTGAGGATAGTGCACACCCACCTCATCTTCCCGAGTGAGTGTAATAGGCTCTGCAGACCTCATCCTTTAGGATTGATTTACTATATAGCTGGCCATTGGTGGGTCTTTGGCCTCTCTGGTGTAGTTTCTTTGCGTATTTCTGGACTCACCTCCTACGTGTAGTCCCCCAATGATTGTGTCGATTTTTTGAATGGGTTATGTTCATTTGTGGCTGCCGGTCTCTCCTGAGTCACTGTCCGTCCCTGGGTCTCTCCCTATCCTCGTTTCTATCATACCTAGGTGAATGTCGTCGTATCTCGTCCCTTCATCCGGATGGCGGTTCTCTCTTGTGCTATGAGGGTTGCTTCTTGCGGACCTAGTGGTCTTCCGGCATTCACTTGTATCATGGCCATGAAAATAGTGGAACGTGCAATAGGGCCGTGGTTCCTCTTGGGGCCTCTTTCTTAGCCTACCGCCTCTTCCTCTATTCCTAGAGGTAGAGGGTCTCCTAGGATTTCTAACTGCACTATTACCACCAGGTCCAATGTTTTCGTAAGCCAATGTTGATACAACATTTAAAGTGGCTGTAGCCAACGCCTATCCCGAAGTGGGATCGACTACATGTCCAACCTGAGTCCATTGTTGGCTAATGATTTGGGAGGTGGGCCCTCTACCGATCTGCCTTTGGGATGGAGAAAGTCCTTGTGCCGTCCTATTCCGATGATCAATAATCTCTTCATTGACAATTTCAACTTTCGTGATTTCTACCAGTTCATCGTAGGTAGAGGGGTTTTTTACTTCGGACATCTCTCCAAAATAACGTATTCATATTTAGTCTTCATTTTAGAGCTGAGAGGGCTTCTTTTTCCATGACTTGCTCACAATAGGTTATTTCATCAGTAAAACGGGAGACGTAACTTTTCAGAGTTTCCCCCGCCACTTGCCTCATATCCTGGAGGCCCTGGATTGGCGCTTCTCCTTTCTTTCTTGACAAGTATTAGTTCAAAAATGCTTTCTTGAGATCTGGCCAGCTCTTAATGGTAAGAGGTGCCAACCGATTGTACCACACTTCGGTCGCGCCGCTAAGTGTTAAGTGAAAGGCCCTGTATTTCAGAGCAGCCGAAGTGCCTCGAAGACTCATTTGCGTTTTGTACTTGTTAAGGTGTTTCTCTGGGTCACCTTTTCCTTCATAATTGGGAATTTTGGGGGAACAAAGTTATGTGGCATGGGAAAGCTACAAAGCTCCTCAGAGAAGTGGAGGTTGTCATCATCATCATCAAGCTCATAAGATCGACGCAGCTCGTCAGAATCGTTCCCATCAGCTAAAGGGCGAGGTGGCTGTAGCGACGTTCTACCTCGATTCCCCCAATCCACCAAGTTCCGCCTCTCTTGCCTATTTCTAGGCGGAGGGGCCTGAGCTTCTTGGCTTTGCATGTGCTCTTCTGGGCGAACTATTTGATGGGTGGACTGATCTCTATTTCTAGGCGTTCGCCCGATCCGATCAAATACACTTGAAAACCTCTGAGGTCGCTCTTCATAATTCGGGGAGAAGTTATCTCCTCCCACTTGGGCATCATCAGCTGGGGGATAGTGTGGTTGGAAGTGTCTATTCCCACTTCCCTTTCAACCAGAGCCTCTCTTTGTTGACTTGAATGAGTTCTCCTGCTGGACTCCGCTTCAGCTCGTCGGTTTCAGACCGATTGTGGAGGATTTTGGCTTGGAAGCCACCTTGATTTTGCACTTGCATGGGGAGTTCTTGCATGGCTGCGTTTTGGGTTGCAATGTTCCTCATGTTAGTGGCCATACGAGCTACTTTAGTTGTGCAGCAGTTCTTCCGCCCATGCGATATCGATAATGGGGCTGCTGGTGTGTGACATTATTCCAGATGATCGCTTCTTCAGAGATCTTCCTTATTCTCTTCGGATTCACTTCGTCGTTGCCAGAACTCATTAGTTTGGAGTTGCAAATTCTCTTCTCCCAAATTACAGTAATTTTGCTTATAGCTTCCAATTGTTCTTTTTTCAAGCATCCATTTTTCAAGGGGAAATATCAACCAAATAGTCCGATAAGTTTTTTCTTTTGTGGGGATACTCGTGGTTACAGTAACGTTCCCACAAACGACACCAATCTGTTGACCTCGAAAAATGGCTCCGACACGTGGCCAACAGAATAAGTCTTCACGTATGCACCTCCCTGCGCATGGTAATACACCGTTAGTTACTCGTGGCCTTTTTCGGTGGGGGTGGAAGTGGCCGCGAGCACTTCAACGGTCAAGTCAGTATTTCAGTCAACTGGACAGTGGTGCCAGGTGGAGGAGTGGTCACCGAGACGTGGTTGAGAATGTGTGTAAATATANCAACAGAATAAGTCTTCACGTATGCACCTCCCTGCGCATGGTAATACACCGTTAGTTACTCGTGGCCTTTTTCGGTGGGGGTGGAAGTGGCCGCGAGCACTTCAACGGTCAAGTCAGTATTTCAGTCAACTGGACAGTGGTGCCAGGTGGAGGAGTGGTCACCGAGACGTGGTTGAGAATGTGTGTAAATATAGTGAAAAGATTAGAATGAGAACTCCTTTTTTACCATAGTGTGGGGGTATTTATACTAGAGAAAGGAAGACAAGAACCGTTGGATGTGAGGACATGTAACTTCGGATCCCATATGGGTCATCCTTTCATAGGCGTCAATCTGTCAATCCATAGGTTAGCGGACATTAAATGATTTCTGACATAGCAACATGAGTTGACCGTT
>CAIGRT010082664.1:0-12701 GCA_903798405.1 Fraxinus platypoda
GCGTTGATTTGTTTGTGGGCCTCCATCACATTTAATGACCCTCTTGATTGGGCCTTTGTCCCGAATTCTTTAACCGGGCTTCCTCTCTTGGGCTATTTTTCTCTTTTGGGCCATTTGAATTGGGCTGTACATTTTTGTGTGTCAACATCTTCACTTTGATTTCTTTACTAGGAGTCTAGAACTTCAGAAGTTTAACGGAATGTGCACGATTTTTAGTGGTGCTTGAGTATGTGGGTTTTGAATCTTCTGCTGGAGTTATAGCTGGAAGCTCTGATTTGTTTGTTTTTGTTCTATTTGTCGTTTAGAATCTAAATGATTTTAAGGTTCGTCGAATGGAAAAGCTTTTGATCAGTGATATGGTTATGCTTACTTCAACTTTCTATGTTCTAGTGGAGTTGAACTAAGAATAAATGGTTTCTTTAAACGAAAATTAAAAGCTGGGATGATTTTAATCTACTCTTTAATCTCTTATTTGCGTAAGTTTCTGGATGTGTTATATCTTGTGGATCTAAAGGACTATAGGAGCAATGCTGATGTTCCGTCTCATAAAAATCAATATGAATATTTGCATAATTATGTGTTAACAGAGCAGTAATGCTGAAACTGGTGACATATTATCTGGATTTAAAGATACCTAAAAATTTCGACTGTTTTTTCTTTATCTGTATGCACCTGTACATGAATAGGCATGTATTTTCACTTCTATCTCAAAAATATATGGACTAATCTGTGTTGTACTTCTATCTTTTTATTACTATGTTATAGATGTGCTGGAAATTATTGTGGTAACTCACGGTCTCTAGTATGCATAATTGAACAACTACTTCTTTCAAGTTCTGTACCCTTTCTTTTCCTGGGAAGAGCTGCTTGTTTTCTATATATACCTTCAAATCCTAGCCAAGACTTGAAAGGATGGTATTACACAATTTTTTGCGTCTCCATGGTCGATAAGAATTCTGGAGCATGAATTAGTTGCCTTCTGGTCACGTATGTGTCCATCTGTTTGTGTTTGTCTCTCTCAAGCGCCGTGGCCTTTTGAACTAATTCATATTGATTATGACTTCGATTATCTTTTCATGGTGATGGCCAGGCTAAATTGTTTAATTTTCATTTCCCTTTCTTCCTTCTAGACCCGCTTAACAATATGTGAGGGACGTGATGGAACTGAGACATCAAATGGCGATGTGTTAATCTTTCCAGACATGATCAGATACAGGTTAAAATACTATTCATCTTTTAATGGTTCAAAGACCTTTAGGACATGCCATTTTCTTCTACATAGTGCATTTGATACTAAATAAAATTGCAGGAGATTAACACATTTTGATGTCGACACATTTGTTGAGGAAGTGTTCGTTAAGGATGGTGAGTGGTTGCCTGGAAGCCCAGAAGCTCTAAGAGGTTGGTACATCTTTGTATGTTGCCATGGTACAAGGGATAGACGGTGCGGAATTTGTGGACCTTCCGTGATTAGCGGATTCAAAGATGAGATAGAGTCTCGTGGTCTGCAAGGTAAAGTGTCCGTCAGCCCATGCTCACACATTGGAGGGCACAAGTATGCTGGAAATGTGATCATATTTGGACCAAATGGTAAAAAAGAAGTCACTGGTCACTGGTATGTGGTAAACAAGTCTGTTTTCATCTACTATTACTTTAGCAGTTAAGTATTTGTTCTTGTCTAACTCTCAAGTATGATAAACAGAAAAAAAATTATGATTACTATTGCAGGTATGGATATGTTATGCCTGATGATGTACCTGTTTTGCTGGAACAGCATATTGGGAAAGGAGAAATTGTAGATTGTCTATGGAGGTAATTTTCAGTTCTTATGTCTATTTTTACACATTAATTTTGGAGTTGAGTTGCATTACCGAAGGTTCTAGTATAGAGCAACCACTATCACAAGCTAAAATTACATTGTCATTTGGTTTTTCAGGGGACAGATGGGATTATCAGAAGAAGACCAGAAAAAATCACAGGAACTAAGGCTACAGGTACATAGTGGGACCAATGTGGAAACAAGCATAAATGACTCGACACAAACAAATGAGGCGAGTGCAAATATGTTTGGATCTCATTTGGAGGGCACAAGATGTTGTCAAGCAAATGAAGGCTCCCCTTGCTGTCAAAACCCTACTTTTCAAGAAAAGGAGGGTTATGATTTATCCAAGGGGGCAGCAAAACTTACAGCCGAAGTGAAGAACTCCAAGAAGCAAGTTTCTCAAAGCAATAGTGGCAAAAGAGCTGGCACTAGGAAGGTGTGCTCGATGCCTACATGGTACGAATGCTGGGAGCGTGAAGACACCTATACTGCACTTGCTGTTATAGGCGCTGCTATGTCAGTTGCCTTTGCCTATAACTGCTACAAGCAGTTGGGCTAAATTCGTAAGAGTTCTGTAGTCTTCTTTGTTGCACATATATCATGCATTAAAAAGGGAGAAAAAAAAAAAAGGTAGTTTGGAGCCATGTGGCATTGGAGAACAAAGAAATGGAGTCGATATGCAGGAATGTAGTTATGGTGTTGGCTGCTTTACATTTGCTTCCCATTGTTGTTATGGTTGAATTTATATCACCTGAAAGACTTGTTTTCTTGTAGGGTTAGAGGTTTGTTCATTATGTTATTATATTATTGTACAGGAATCTCAGTTTTTTGCTTGAGTTGGTTTTCAAAAGAATCACTCCAACCTACAGTTAGTTCAAACTTAAATTCTTGCATTTTGCAATGCGCTTAGTTACTAGCTTGTTTGGGAATAGATTATAATCAGTTTAAATTATAAATAGATAGAAACGAGTGGGTGGTGAGGGGTACTCGTAGATCTAACAAAATGTGTGGATAAAGAGTAAGTTTAATCGAATATGTTTATAAATTAAATAGGTTCCAGTTTGTCATTCTTTCAGTTCAGTGTAAATCTTCTTAGCCAAAATAAAACAGAAATTTCTAAACGAGCCAGAGCCATTTTATAGAAGTTTTGGAAACCAAGCCCGAATGTGAAGTATCTTGCTGCATCCTTTCAAACAGGCTGTGTGTTGCGACTGTGAGGTAAAACGAGCAATTTGTAAACAATATTATGGAGTCTAGCCATAACTAATGAGACAATATCAGGTGGAAAATGAACTTTATAAAGAAAGGCAACAATGTCACTATTAAATACATGAAATACCATATATGAACTTCCATTTGAGTCTTGGAATGTCCAAAAGCTTCTGATTGATAAGTTGGATCGACTTGTAATTTTAAGTTAGCCCCCAAACGTGCATACAGATAATGAAAGTCTCCAAAAGCCATTTTGGGAGTAGGCCATCAGAGGAACACTGGCATCAGCCGATGCATACAAGTTTTCATCCAGTTTCAGTCCCCATTTATCTTAAGCTCGTGTAAAGAATGAGAAAGCCCATTTTGATCCCCAAGTCTCTGAAACTCAGTTTCAATAGTTTCAGCAATTTTGACATCTTCTGGACCAGGCTCAGGAAAATCCACGTGAAATGAACCCTGTTTGACTGGTGCAGCAGGCTTCCTGAGTGCAGCTTGGTCCTTAATATAGTTGTATAGTTCCTGATGGAAGGTGTGATCGAGGGAAAAACAATCACCAACTGTTCCATTCTTAGAATGCCGAGATGATCCTGATCCTGATCCTTCTCTTCTACAAAAATGTGGGAGAGAATCATAATCCATAATCTGCAATGAATTATGTGTCAGAATTCTCAAAGATGAACAACACAATCAAAATAAGCTAAGCCTCTTTCGTAATGCATAGTGCACATGCTCATTACTCAAGTCAGCAACATTTGCCAATCTTGACTGAAACTGGGCTAGATTGTACGATGGATGAAATTTCAGCATCTCTTTCTTTCCTAAACTGTCAATCCACCAAACCAAACATGCAATAAGGGATTTCTAATGGAATAGCTTCATTACAAGAAGGGAGATCAGAGGCCACCATACACGACACTTCACATGATTTTCACATAAATCCAATACAAATTCTTACCTTCAATAATTCATCTCTTCCAGAGCCTGAAAGAACCTTCACTTTCTTCCTTGTTCTCTCTCGCAAAAGAGGTTTCACAACCTGCAAGCAGGTAGAAACATTAGATTTGTCAAATTTAGATCTAGTGCATATAACCTGAAAACTGCTATGTGCCAAACCTTCCAACATGCTGAGAATATATATGGGGCGTTAACTATGAAATAAGTCTCCGTCTTCTCGGGATAGTTAAGATCATCAATGGTAGATATTACAGACAACAACTGCAACAGAAAGAAGTAAAGGTGACACTGCTTAGTTAACACGGTGAATATTTACTTGTAAACAACAGTATTTCAATTTAATACAAGAATAAATAATTAATAGCTTTTGTCCTCCTAAGGTGATTAGAAACAATCCATGAACTATTCAACGCCAAATATTTGCTTCAAACAAGGGACATTCTTGATGGGTAAATTAACAAAATAAGAAATATCATTAGGGGGCTATGCAACAGAAGAAGTACCTTAATTTGACTCAGTGCAGAAAACTTTAAACCAGTCATGTCCAAAATCTTTATGCAAGTGCCAATGTATCGCCCAAATCTTTTTGTTGTGGAAGGCTATATCATGAAGTAGAGTAAGTCTAAGAAATCTAAGTATTGTGAGAAATGTGTATAACATTCTGATATTAGTTGCCACAACTTACTAAAATCACACGATCTCTGTATTCATTCATTTGGATGTGTGACTGGACATAGTAGTGAATCTAAAATGAAGGAGATTGATATTAGTGAACATTACACCCCGAAAATACTTACAGCAATAGGTTCCTTAAGATTTATAAGTATCCACATAAATTGCAAAATTAGACAAGGTTAGATAAATCAAAAGCATGACATCTTACAGATGCTTTGTCGAATGTGCTGAGCCCTACACCGATGGCAATGACAGGAAGACCCTAAATGATTAACAAGTAAAAGGTCATGAACTGGACTGAAAGATACAAAATCTGTCGTTTTAGTTAAAAGTGTATCAGCTCCACATTTTGTTATGTTGAGAAAAAATAATTATAGTGACAAGATTTGAATCTACTTTCCTTGTAAAAGTCAATTTCTGTATTCTGGTGAAACAAAAGAAAAATATGCTCCCAATTATGCATCTAAGCATTACCTCTTTTGAGTATCCAGATAATCCTACAAGCTGAGAATCCCGTATTGCTCTGTACAACTCAGCAGGGATAATTGGCTTCTGCAAAAGTAATCACTTGCATTAAAAGTGAAAAAAATCAAACATTAACATTTCTCCTTGATGAGCATGGAGCACATGATATGGTTATTGGATGCGCAAGTGATTTATGGTATGCATGTTGTACCAGTAGATCTCGACGATTTAAAATAATAAATGTACTATGTCTGAGATCTTTTCTGGATTTATCTTAAGTTATAGATTCTAAGTCAATAATTATAGTCATCCAAAAGTTCTTCTACCTACAAGATTTTAAGGTTAACCAGATGAGGTGGCAACTTCATCATTGATAATTCTGATAGTGATGAAAACCATGATCTTCGGAAACAAGAAGCAGAGGAACAGATATAAAGCTCATGAAACTGCAAATTGTGCTATAGCATTCTACCATTACAACTTACAAGTACAAGATTGTTATATGACCATTCAGCAAAGAAAAACAATGTATTTGTAGAAGTAAAATACAAGAATAAAATTGGTCAATAGACTGATGATGCTTGTACTTTAGGAGAACATGAAAACTCACAGCCAATATGTTATCAATTTCATTTTGTATCCTCCAGTTCAAGCAATCAATGAGCTGAAACATTAAGTATGATTGGTGAGAATACTCGAAAATATATCAACTTGATCTAAAGTCAGATACTCTTCGGGATTTTCACAGAATAGAATGTGCCATACCATTTTATACGCATTGGAGACATTCCCATCCCTTCCTTTCAGAAATCTCACCAAATTCTCAGTGGGGTACCCTTGATGTATATTCTGAAAACCAGGACAAAATATACAGTTTATACATTATTTATCCATAACATTCAAACAGAAAATTCGTCCATGTAATATTTGCAGGTGTCCTAAAGAAAAGAATCTTCATCTTCCAAAACCAGTAGATGTGGGAAATAAACGAATAATAGGCTGTTTGTGTTGCGATGCACTATTAATATTCCTCCAGCAATATGAGAATCAATCACTTTCTATTTTCTAGAATGGTGACAAAACTAGTTTTCTTGAATGAATCTCTCGGTTTTTCTAATTTGTATATGAATATGGGAATCTGTAAAGCTAAGGGAGACTGTTTTAAGGATTAGAAATTAGAGTAGTTGAAGAAAGGTAATAAAATAGGTATGGATATAACCAAGAACAAATAATTGACTGCCTCAAAATGCAAAAATTGCAAAAAATAACCAAACTGAATAATGCAAGCCTCCATGTATACAAAAGAAGATCACATTAGAATTCCCAACTCCTAATTTTCCTATACACTCAATGATACCAAATTCTTGTATAAAAACGAACACGGAATAAAACCAATCCAAATCAAATGAAAATTTGACGATCGCATTTGCATCAGAACTCCAACTTTGAATCTCTCAGAAACTCAAATGTACCCCCATGTCCAAGTTCGTACATCAGTTAATATTCGACCTGACTGAACAAGAAATAATTTATGACATTTTTGGCTACATCCTCCACAAAACTCAAATCTTAGTTAAAAAGTAATTCTTTTACTTGGCATTGACTATCCCAATATCCAATTTCCCGAATCTAGACAATAAATAAATGAATTAACAAACAAAACAAGTAAGCAGAATCCAGATCAAATTTAACTTGAAGAAAATGAATTTGCACAATACAGATCAGTAACGATGCCAAACCTGGAAAGTCTTCTTTAGTGGTTCATCAGCTGAAATGAAAATTAACAACATATCAGTGCTTCCCAGATCTAGAGATCGATAAAATACTCAAAAAAAAAAAAAAAAGGTTTATAAGAAAGCTGACTTTTTTCTATCATAGTTCCTAACTGCTTGATGTTATCTTCAGTAATGAACACCATTTTCTCTGTTCTTCTCTAAAGTCAACAATTCACTCTATCTATAGGCTCAAACCCAGATTCATCAGTGGAAAATCTTTGGGAGAAAGGGGTGAATCATGAATGTTCAGACAAGAGGGCTGTAAACTGTGACCCTTCCGAAAATAAGGGCCTCAGTTTTGCCCTTTTCTTGCCTCAGTTTTTCCCTTTTCTTTTTCACCCCTATGCTACCTTTAAAGAGAAGCCATTAGCTTTTCATAGATCTTTCATAAATGGCCACATTCGAAAAATCTGAAAAAGATTAATATAAAAATCATTTCATATTAACAACATGTAAGGAAAGATGACTCCTTTGGTTCTAAGTATTCTTATTACCCGCTGTCACTGTAAAGATACCATTTTTCACCTTTTTTTCTACAGAATTTTCTTGATTTGGCGTGGGTTTAAGTTAATTCCTATAATTAATTACTAATTCTGCGCTAACTAATAACTAAAAGTCAAAAAGAAAATGTATTCTTGTAAAATTCAAACTAAAGTCTTTATTTTCAGAGTAAAATATGAATTTTATATTTAAAATTATGATAAATTATTTATTGACTTTTAACAAAAGAAAAATTGCAGTACAAGTCCCCAGCCTATTTGTCCAATAACAAAAGGTCTGCAACATTTTACCATTGTTGTACTATTTTCTAGTTATCCTCAAATGTCCAATTTTTATGAAGTGAAGTTATGCTTCCCAACTTAATTGAGTGCTTAAAATTTCGAAACGAGATAGATTTTGCGAAATATGAGTTATGCGTTATAATTCAATGAAGAGTTGGATAATTTTCAGTTTCTAAAGACTAACTTATTCCATTTTGAAAGTTTTAGACCAACTTGACATCCTCAATTTCTAATAATTATCATTTTTATAGTTTTGTCCAAAAGTTTGGACAAGAATTTCTTTATTGGAACAACAATACAAATTAATTAATTTAATAACAAGATAAAGATTAGTAGGTATTTTTTTTAATCCTACCATCCTAGAAATTTTCCTATGGATCTCAGCCTTTACGATGACATGATGCCCAATCAAAAAGCACCAAAAGGATTGTCTTTAGTGGTTAAGGTGTCCTTTCTGTAAATAAAAAAAGAATTGTTCAACCAATTTGCTTGTACTTTTATTCAGCATTATTGATAGTAATTTATAAGAAGTTTCAACTCTAGAGAAAATCTTGAAGTACATTGGGCATCACATAATACAAAAACTAAATCATTCATTAAAATAGGATCATCCTAATGCACAATATTTTATGGGAGAAACGGTATTTATTATAAGTTTATCATCACATCACATCACATCACCAATAGGGTAAAAACTATATGATAAGGCAGTCCCTATCTTAGTTTTGATGGAACTCGCCTTTGTCTCTTGTATTTCTTCTGGCCATCTTCTGTCACTGCTGCTGGATCTGCCTGAGTAAGCTTCGACTCTCCCTCATTCAGAGGCTTGGCTAATACTTTGCCATCAGCATTAACATTAACTGGATCACCTGAATTTAGGGTAGTATCATTTGTATGACTTGAATCTACTGAAGTAACAAGGTCTGGGCGTTCTTTCCTTTTGCCACCATCACCTTGTACATAATCAGCATTTGGCGTATCAACCTGGATAGCTTCAGCACCTGAATGCACAGATGTGATTGGATGCTTAAGTGAAGATGGCTCGGGAATACTCAGATCACCCTGCAGAGTAGGGAGGCTCAAATCTTTGTTTGCTGGGCTGGTGGAGTCCGATGGCACAGGCATTTCAGTACAATGTGGCTCCAATACAGGAGGGTCAGGCTTGGAATAAGTGTCTGGTCCATCAACCTGTATCGCCACCAGATCAGAGTCTGAATGATGCACAGGCGACACTTTATGCTCTCCTGGAGAAGGCAGAGAGACCACAGAATCGCCTTGAGTAGTGGACGGAGTCTCATCAAGCATTTCAGGTTTAGGGTCTGATTCTTCTAGAGTCTGAGCATGTTGTGGCTCCAATACTGGAGGGTCAGGTGTCGGTGGTGGGACTTCAATGCCTCCATCTGTGTTCTCTACTTGTCTGACATCCACCTGTGCAGTATGAGAAGAATCCACAGGCACTGGTGCAGCATCCTCCCTCAAAAAATTGGGAGTCGTGTTGGTCAAGTGAGGAACTGAACTCTGATCATCTTGGGGATAGAATGGTGGCTCTGACGTTGACAGTTTAGCAGCGGATGGTGAAGCTTCTCTACTTCCAGTTATGGCATCCAACTCTATCATCTCTGATTGCATGGTGTCTTGTAATTCTGGCAGAGGCGAGTCCCCCATGAGTGGTGTAGCGAAAGGCTCGAAATCCTGATCCAGAATTTCATGTGGTCGTGAAGTATTTGGTCCCAATGAAGAAGATGGTGTTGGTGATGATGGTCCTAGTGTAGATGGGAAATACGAGCCTACGCCACTTCCTGCACCCACCGGTCGTCCACTTATTCCACCTCTTCTCCTTGGCTTACATCGCTTTGTCTTAGGACCTACTGGGATGGCAGTCTGTGTCGATAGCAAAGACTGGTTCCCATTAGTCATTCGCAAAGTAAATTCACAAATGTCCCGAATCTTCCCAAGGGCCTGTAAGATGGGGTTTTCTGCAAAATCCAATGAAAGTGATGTAGCCTCTTGCTTCAAGCTATCTGGTGCTAAGAATATAAGAAATGAAATTAAATGTCAGACCATTTGATGGCTCTAGTGCAGAAAAGTTAGCTTAGGATAGGATAGCAACCATACCAGTAAATTCCGAATTCAACTGCATCATGTTTGGATCTGTAGTATCATGGTAATCGGGTGAATTTAGTGAAGAATCCCATGTCTGCGGTGTATCTGGAAGTTCACCGTGTGAAGGAAGAACATTTGACTGCGAAGGAGAATGATACTCTGCCACTGAAGTGGATGGTGTACTGGGTAAGTGTGAAAGTCTTTTTCGGCTCTCACTAGCTGATCCTCCTCCAAACCCACCTCTCTTCTTTGGTCTACCTCTCTGTAACTTAGGTAGAATAGCTGGGGATGCAGCTGTTAGGTTCGCATCGGAACGTACAGTGAGACGGTGGTCCTCGTGAGCTGCCCTCAATGAATATGCACATATATCCTGGATCTCTCTGAGAACATCATGCCCTGAGACCTCATGGCTTTGGTACATAGCATCGCTGGCACGATGGTATATTCTTTGTAAGCTCTGGGCCTGCAATATATTAGCAAGTCAAAGATCCAAGTATGACAACAAGCAAAAAAGATCAAATCGAAGTATCATACCATCGACTCCACAACACCCCCAACTCCCTGATATCCAGTATTTGGACGAGTAGCAGGATTTCCAATCAGAAGACGGGTAATGCGTCGGTACCACATCATGTACGGATCACTCTGATCCATTGGACCATCAATGGGAGGTGTAGAAATAATTCGAGCAAACCGGTCTATCCACATATCAACGAACTGTCTGTGATGATGGGCCCAGTCGTAATTTTGTCTTCCACGACGATCAGTCAAATGGATGTCTGGGATAGTGTCACAAACAGCAGGGATAGTTTGTTGTTGCCCAAACTGACGTAGTACACGGTCAGGATGGTGGAACTCCACCACATCAAAGCAGATGAGAGGAGACACTGTCTGCCAAATTCTTTTTCCTGATATGCAATACTGAGGAAGGCTGCCTAAAACATCATCAGGGTATGGCTCCCATACAAACTAAAACATAAATTAAATCTTAAATACTAATCAGTGAATTAATGCAATACTGCTGCTAATTGCGATTAGAAATAAAATGAAAAGACACCTGGTCATCCTTCATATTATCTAGTTGGTCTCTGTATAAGACTAAAACATGTGTTCCCACACTCTCCAACTTGAAACCGACATTCCACCTGCAAACAATGTATATTAGGTTAAAAGGTCAACATGTGGTGGGGCTATTTTGATTGCAAGTTTTTTCTGTATCCGCAAGTATACCTGGAACCATAAGGGGCAATGGGCAAAGGATGCTCTCCAGCAACTGCATCAGGAGGTGGCTGCTGTAGGGGTGCTAACCTCCCAGGACGGATGAAAGGCACTCTCTCCCATGCCCAGATCTTAATGATATTTGTGCAGACAAAAAATCTCATATTATTAAGATTTCTACTGAGACATAAAAGGCACCAAAGACGTAACAAAGACATCTCAGTGAGATTTAGCCCCCGTTTGAGCCTCATTTTTTCCAAAACTCATTTTCAACCACACATTCTCCAAAAAAATCACTATTAGAAAATACATTTTCCCCAAAAAGGGAGCTCAAACATGGGCTAAATGATTTCTAATACCTGCAAAAGTACCAGTGGCCCGCATATATCTGATGTCTCAGGCTTGGTTGCTCGGCACAAAGCACGGTAAAGACAAGAGAGCACAGCACTACCCCAGCTTAGCCTGCCAGCAGCCTCAAAATCCCTAAGCAGGGGCAAGTACATCAACTTCACCTTATTATTAGACATGTCTGACAATAACTGCCCCCCAAGAAGCTGTAAAATGTATGCTCTAGCATAAAACTGCATTGTATCCTTTGATGCACCTTCTGGTAATGTCTTAAATCTCTCCTGTAAGCATCGGATCTTAAGACGGCCACGATCAAAATCCTCCGGAGGTGGTTTGAATCCTAAAAGCTCATTACATATATCCTGCCACTCCTCCATAGACCGATTTGTATCGACACCAGTGATAGGATCACCGTCTACAGGTAGGCCCCACAACACAGAAATATCCTGTAAGGTGACAGTGGCCTCACCAACTGGCAAATGGAAAGTATGTGTCTCTGGGCGCCATCTCTCGACCAATGCTGTTATCAAAGCATGATCTAGGCGTATACGGCCTGCCTTGTAGACCCCATAAAAACCTGCTTGCAGCATGAGTTGCTGTACTTGAGGGTCCAAAGCACCCAGACGCCAGAAGTGGCCATCACACCTCCTACAAGTCAGAGGCTCAAAGTCCTGACCATCCCATATTGCAGTAGATCTGTGATGGTCCTGTAAAGTAAGTACAGAATCATCAATGGGTCCAGGATGTAATGTGTGACCCAGTCCAGCATTCATCTTTATCCAATACCTGAAAAAGTTTAATAACAGGTGTATGAAAAGGTATACCCATGTAAAAGAGACTTTTATCGAAGACAAAACAAAATTACTTCCCGTGTGAAAATTTTATGCCTTCCTTTCAAAGTTTAAATGTATCAGAATAATTTCACTTCCAAGAGTACAATAACTTATTTACTTCTCAGTGCCAAAAAAAGAATTTCTGACCCTCGTAAAAAGCCCATTCATCTTTAAATTTCACTTTAACCTCCTACCTTTATAACCATATCAGTTTAGAGATTATATTATATTTCATAACTGAAGAAAATTCCTAATGGATAGATAAAGCCATGCGCATTTAAATTTTTTCCAACTAGTAAAGCAATCTATCTTCCCATCATGCACCCTACAACCACCAACTACATGCACTGGATAAGTCCATCTCATCATAATAAGACTCTTTCTTGGTGCCAATTTTTATATAAATCCTATGTTGCTCGGACTCGGGTGCGAGTGTCGGGTACATATCCAGGAGTCGGATCCTTCTCATTTTAAAAATGAAGATACGGAGATACGGTTAAAAAGGATCCGAATT
>CAIGRT010082695.1:0-31482 GCA_903798405.1 Fraxinus platypoda
TATGATGAAATCATTCCCTAGGCTTCTATAATCTGATAACGTCTTTAAGATTTGCTTCTGTGAGTTGCCAATTTTAGTCTATATACATTAGATCACAATCACAACATTGATTCAATTTTGAACCTCTGAATAAAGTAGAACCTAAACAATTATAATACTCGGTAGAACTCAAGTATCAATTCCTGTGGATTCGACATTTCACTATATTACAAAACTTGACACCGTACACTTGCGAAAATTTCACATTGTATAAATGCGTGACACATTGCACCAGTAGTTAGTTTAAAACTTGGGATCTTCAAATTTTAATAGTTTGATACTTTTCGAAATTTTAAAACCGGAATATGGATATTTATAGAGTGGAATAAATATATAAAAGTGGAGTGAATATGTAGTACTTAAATGAATGAATTTAATAAGGATAATGTTGGAATATAACGTTGATGAAGTAGTACTTTTTTGAAATTTTAAGACTTTAATAGGGATAGACTAAAGAGTGAAGTAGATATATAAGAATTTTGGATGAAAATAGCGACTCTCTTATTTATTAAGTAAGACAAATTTAATTTAAGTGGGATTAATAATAAATATTTTTAATGCTAAGTTTTAGGAATGCAAGTTTTATTAGTGATATGGTGATTAGCTTAATAGGAAGGCGCCATATTTTGTTTTATCTTGTTTTCTATCAAAAATATTTATGAAATTTTGTTTTTTCTATAAAAAGAAAGGAAATGGAAACATTGTCTATAAAAATTAACTGCCTGCATGAGTGGCTTAAGATTCAGAACTCAGAAGTGTAACACAGAATTTGTGATACCATGAATAACAAAATTCAAGATGCTCAAGTAACTCGTTTGGCTCAAGTGCAATCATGATGTTTGATGAAGATGGCTGAAGAAAATAAATGTATAACAACCTAATATGCAAACAAATTCAAACAGGATCTCTGTTTGTATGACGGAGAACTGTATTAATTTTGAATAGTAAGCTACCAAAACACAAGATTGCTCACAAAATTTTCACCGCATAAAGATTTGCTGACTAATATTTCATCACTTGTTTCCAACTCAATTGAAAGTTTATACAATACATAATGACAGATATTGTTCAGCAGGAAAATAAAAATCCCGAGAAAGAGTTCAGAGTTGGGAGCCGGATGTTCCATTCTTCACCAGTGACCGTTGTCTGGCTCGTTCCATCTTCCTCTTACGCCATTCTTCCAAGGCTGAAAATAAGGGGTAATAATCTCAAATATCTAGATTCAGCTATTCATTTTCCTTGATTCTAGCAAAATGCAAAATATACAAAAAACGGAACAAAAGCCCTGAATATATAATATAGTATTTCATATATAAAATAGAGATAAAAAGAATCAATAAACACATGAGGATCTTCAAGGAAAATTGTCGGTGAATACCCTTCTAGATCTATATGGCAATGCAATGACAAGCAAAAGACATTCACATATTAGCATATCACATCTTAAAACGGTCATCTGATTGAAGTGTACACAGTTCATCAATAAAAAAATCTATTTTAAGCCTTCTCCAGCCCATCAGCGCCAAATTTAAAATTGCAGATATCTCGGTCTCCAAAATAGAGGCTCGCCTGTTTCCACATCCACAAGAAGCAATAAGTTTCATGATTTTGAATGAATATTGTTTCCTATTTTTGTATGAATTTTGTTCGCGGAGAGACTAACTCGAGAGGGCAAAGCAACAAGGGTAATGGGTGGTGAAAATGATGAATTCGGAGAAAGAGAGACCATTGGACAAGAATTATTTTAGTGAAACAGGGAACCCATCAATGTCCGGTTATATTTATATTAAATTTTGATTTTAAAATTTTTTCTAATACTGCCAACACTAGAAATTGTATTAGGGTATTGGGATTTAGATTTAGCCATTGCCTTCCACGATCTTTTCCTCTCCTAGATTTTTACATCAACTTCTCATTGACATGTCACTCGTCAAAGAGTAAAACTAGGGATGGCAACGGAACGGGGCGGGGCGGCCTTCCACGTCACCTGCCCCGCGAGGTAATTTTCTGCCCCGTTACCCGTTTAAGGCGGGGCGGGACCCTTGCTCCGTTTACTACTCAGACTTTTTTATATATATATACATTTTTTATAATTCATTTTTATTGCCCCCATTCATTAAAATGAAACGATAATATATTTTTTAATTTTTTATTTATTTTTAAAAGTTAAAATTCAAATATATTAGGTAAATTAAGGCTTTTATTGTTTGTCATATTCTTTAAATAATTTTAGTTGCCATTTCTTATTAGAACTAATGAAATTACGTGAAATTTTCCATTTAAAGTATTGGATTATAAAAAAAAATTAAACGGGGCCGGTACGGGTAACGGGGTACCCCGCCCCGGGGCGAAGTTACCGGCCACGTCCCCGACCCAAATACCCGATTAAGCGGGTAATCCCCACCCCGTTCGGGACGGTGCCCCTCCCTAAGTAAAACTGAAAATATAAAAAGAAAAAAGAGAAGACCGAGAATAATATAATGCTAGTACTGTTAAGTTGTGGAGCCTAATTATTGTCACTTCGCGGAGAGGTCGCAAATCGACATCTGTTGTGAAGTAGTCAAAGGGTTGTAAAGGGCGGCAGGAGGCCCCATCTTGGGGGTGTGGGAGAGCGGAGCCCTCGGACTAAAATTTCATTCAAAACAGTTTAACAATTTTTATTCTCGTAAAATTCTATTAAAGAATTGAAGTCCTTGTGAAATTTAAGTTTGCCCTAATTTATCTTATAAATAGAGAGCCGTCCTTAGGCTTTTTTAATTATCATCAAAAAGGAGAGGAAGAGAGACTAGAGGAGACGGGTTCAATTTAATCTCATAAAACGTTTTTCATCATAGTAAATTATTGCAGCAGTAGGAGAAGACGTAGTCTTACATTAAAACGAACCTCTATAAATATTGCGTGCTCTTGAGCATTTATTTTTCTTTCTTCGAATTGATTGTTCTAGGTGGAATAGAATTATAGTTTATAATTCTCAACAAGCATGAGTTAAGGGCCTTTTAAGAACTTAACAGGACATCAATAGAAGATAATGATAAATTGATCGCTGCCTCAAAGAAGGGAAGTAGAGTAATAACTTGTGATGAAATTAGAAAGAAGGTTACTGCAGCTTACCCTAAACACCACTCCCCTACATATTAGAATTCCGGGTTACATTATAGTTCTCCATGGCAAGTTTTTCATTTGTCCCTTTTATAGAAGGTGAAATCCATTTTTAAGACAAAGGAAGTATCAAAAAATAGGTGCAAATTAAATTCCAGCAAGGTCAAATTTAGATAAAAAGGAGAGGAGGCTCTCGTTTTCTGCATTGAGAATCTGCAGAAATCAATAACATCCAATTTCCAGTCCATTAGTAGCAGTTATAGATTCCAAACCGTGTCATGCGTCATTTTTCAATAAAGAATAGAAATAGAAAGCCATAACGAGCAATAGTAGACGAGAGAGGGAATAAATTCTAGGTTACGAGTTATCCTACTCTCCTACATTGTTGTAACTTGTAACTGTCTTCAGAACATGAACAAATACAAACTGTTAAAGGAAGATAACAAACCATTATGTCTATCATGTAACCCCTTTCCACCCTTTATAAGACTAATATAGAGACCCTTGAAGTTTCCCATGGTTGTCATTGCTCTGTTTTGATTAATGATTAGTATCGATGTACATAGGGAAAAGGGCTGCTAATATTAGCATATACTATGATAACAATATAACATACAATATATCTGAAATGCGGATGATTGTTAATAGAGACTAAAGAGTGCAGAAAATTTCTGAGTTAGAGTAACATTATAATTCAATCAACAGTCATGATACTGTATTTTTCTTGACATCTTAAAAAATAGAGAAAGATGGACTTTCCAGTCGACACTACAGCAGCTTTCAAATGTTCAACATGGATATTAAGGCAGCTCAATACTCGTTAGAAAGGGCAATGGGACATTCTAGTATCTTAACGTTGACAATGGTAACTTTGATGCAATTTTGTATCTGTCAAATTCTAACTCTGCAATTATGTTACGGGTTTCTCTTAATTTTGTGAACTCAGCACTGGAACAAGTTTCTAGTGAAATGATTTACAGCAGCCAATTTACCTACAAATTTGAGCACTAGTTCACCTACTTACATTAAGGAATATATATTGGGAAAACACGGTAGCATTCATTTCTTTCTTTGTATCAAAACATAAGCAGAAGTTATTGCATAGGAAATATGTAGAGAGAGAGAAGAAAAAAGAAAACTAAAAGAATGCAAGGAACCAAAGATCACCTTTTACACTGCCAGCATCTGAATATGAATGAAAATTGTTCAGCCTGGATATAAGGTCAGCTGCAGCTGTCTGCTTAGAATCTCTTTTCGGGACAGGCTTTGCTTCAACATTCGCTTCTTTTTCAATTTCTCTAACCTAAAAACAAGGAGATAGAATAGTTGACACCAGATGCCACTCAAATACAACATACTCCCTCCGTCCCAATTATATAGGCTGGGTTTCCTTTTTCTCTTGTCCTAAATATATAGGCTTGTTTCCTAATATAGAATATTTTGTTGTGTTCTTTTACTAATATACCCTTATTAAATTTTCCCCACTTAATATACAAACTTCTTGAAAATTCAAATTCTTTATTAATTCCAACAATAATTTAGTTTCATACTGAAANATTGGGACGGAGGGAGTATTACATAGGGTTCTACTCTCTAGTCCTTAGTGTCAAATGTGTAGAAATATTAACTGAAAATAAAATATAGAAGCGGGTAATGAAAGGTAGATTAAGAGCATGAGCAATAAATGTGGATCAGTCTTTCTTCCTTATTTAAGAGACAACTTGGACGAGTTAATATTATAAAAAATTAAGAAAAACTTAAATGGCCATACTCACTCTTTTAATCAGATCCAGAGGCACCATGGAACGGCGAATGTCTTCAGATTCTTTTAAATGCCTGTATAAGGCTGTATTTCAAAGTTCACGAGCAATAACACTAGTCATTGAAAGCTATATTTGTCTCAAAACAGAAAATAAATTTCACAATACAAAATCGATCATGACTAAAAATAGATAAAAAAATATATCCTTGACTAACCAATTAAGTTCTTGATCTTGTGAAGTCTCATGAATTTACAGCAATTGCCAATAACTCGCTAAAATTTATGTTGTGGAACTTAAATTACAAAATTCTCAACAGAAAAAGTAAATACCAGTAAACATTTAGATCTTAACTGCAACAGACAATTCTGAAAATTCAAACTTCGCTTAACCAATAATTCTCCCCAGAATCCTCATCAATTGTCAAATACAATTCTGTAAAATACCACAAATTAACTTAATCCTCATAATTAAAGGTTAATATCAGAAATCAGTCTTAAAAAACACAAGATTTTCACCCAATTTGCTCCCCCTTGTTACTCGTTCCAAAATTCACAAATAAACACGATAAATCTCGTTTACCTAAAAACACCTATGCCCAAATGCACATATAGAAAAAACTTTTCAATAAATCAAAAAATCAGAAGCCAAAAACGACCTTAAATTTCTTAACTGAAGTAGTAAAGAAAACAAAAAATTAAGCAAAACCTTTATGCGATGAGGAGGGGAAATTGAGGAAGCCTTGAAGCAAGAGAAGGGCAGTCATAACATTGAATAAGCAGACGATAATAGTGGCATTCTTGTAAGATAGCCATGACTTGATCACTCTCCACCATTGCTGCTGCTGGATTTTCTCCATTTTTTGTCCTTCGTTATTTTCTGTCGCTGGAGTTCATTAATTTCTGGACAAAAAAGATGTTGTTGTGTGGTGCGGCATCACGTCTCTGTACAGTTGCTACTTGGTGGAAATGCGATTTTAGTTGAATTAAGCAAGATCTTAACAGTCTCATGTTATACTCCCTCCGTCCCATATATATAGGCTGAGTTTCCTTTTTTTCTTGTCCCAAATATATAGGCTTGTTTCTTAATTGAGAATGTTATGTTTTGTTCTTTTACTAATATACCCTTATTTAATTTGCCTAGTTACTAATTCCAACAATAATTTACTTCTAGTTGTTGAAAATTAAATAGGGATAAACTTGGAAAGTTCTTGATAAAAATTGCTTTTCCAATAAGTTACTAATTCCAACAATAATTTACTTCTAGTTGTTGAAAATTAAATAGGGATAAATTTGGAAAGTTCTTGATAAAAATTGCTTTTCCAATAACATTAAATAAGATTTCTTAATCCGTGTGAAAAATGAAACAAGTCTATATATATGGGACGGATGGAGTAGTTCATTATCTGTATAAAAATTGTTCAATTTTGAATTTTCATAACGAAATTTAAATTCATAACATAGAATTTTAATTGAAACGAAATACAATTGAACTGAATTTAATATTTTTCTTACCTCTTGCGTTGCTAACTTACTTGTACTTGAATTTCATGAGCTCGCTTCACATGTCGTGCATGCACTCGGGATAGAAAAATGTTCTAATGCAGATACTTGTATCTATTCATTCTTTACTCCAACTTTTCAACACATCTATTAGCAACCACCTTGCTGAGAATCAACCAAAATTGTTGATCTCCAATGGAGTATAATTAGAAGTGCGAAGTTACAACTACCATGTAGAGATATGGATATGAAGCATTGGGTTAAGAGCGGACGATCTGAGAGTGTAAAGTATCAAGCTTGACAAAGTCCAACCAAAGTCAAATGAGGACTCGGCCACACTGGATATGCACCTATAAGGTGTTACCGGTTACCACCAAGTGTACACACAATGCTTGTCTTTTTATCGAACTCTGATACGTATAATTTTATATATAGATTAATCTCATTTTTCGTTCTATACCGGTGTAATGCCCCTCCACCTTTCACGGTCTTAGTTTATATAGAGATGTGGCAGTGTAGGCGCTTCCACTTCCGAAATTTCTTTCAATAGATTCTCAATTTTATTGTTCTATACAGAGTTGGCTCAAAATTATTGAAGAAACTTTCTTTGGTAGGTTAAATTTGTTAAAATATTATGTTTTAAAGATTACTAACTAAAAACATTCATAATCTTTAATTATTTTTTTACTGTTATTAATTACAAACAAAAATTTTCATATGAAAAACAAAGGCAAAAATATATAAATTTTAAAAGTTAGGGACCTTTGATAAATTGGAGGCCTTAGGTGACCACCTAACTCTCTAATACTTGAGTGACTCTGATGGCGTGTTCTCAATAATTCCTTAATTAGCTTCTTTTCATGAATTATTAGTAAAGCATCGCCTCCGTTCTTCCATTTCTTCCTAAGTAAAACACGGAGATATATTTGAAAAGTAATCAATTAAATCTCTCCAAGTAGGATTTCAACCTCCAATCAATTGGTAAACAATCGATCATGTTGACCTCGAAAAATGGTTCCGACACGTGGCCAACAGAACAAAACTCCACGTAAGCTCCTCTCTGCACACGGTAGCACACCGTCAGTCACTCGTGGCCTTTTTCAGTGGAGGTGGAGGCCGCGATCACTCCAACGGTCAAGTCAGTGTTTCAGTCAACCGGAAAGTGGTGTCCGGCGGTGAAGTGGTCGTCGGGATGTGGTTGAGAATGTGTGTGAATATATAGAAGGGCTCCTTAGAGTTGAAGATTATGATGCCAAACTTAAAAGAAGAGATCACTTACTCTTACCAGTATGGGGGTATTTATACTAAGAAAGGAAAGAGGTGAACCGTTAGATGATGGGACAAGTGGCTTCAGATCCCGGGCGACCCATCTTTTCATAGGTGTCAATCTATCAATCCTTAGGTTGGCGGACATTAAATGGTTTCTGACATATTAGCTGAGTTGACCGTTTGTAGCCTGCCTCACGTCCCATGAATCAGTCAAAAACTTGACTTTGGAGATCTTCGAAAAGATCTTGATAGAGGGGTGGCGAGGCGGACTATGAGGCGTAACGAATATAGAGTGCGGGTTTTTGTATCCGCCGCGACTGACGGATGAGTTCGGTGCTTCCACTAAGTGGGGGCGATAGTGATTCAGTTCAGAGTTATGGAATCAGTTCGTCTGCCACGTGACATACCAAATCAGCTCGGCCAACACGTGGCGACGAGGTGATGGACGAGGTGAAGGGCCTCAGAGGGCCCGTAACAAATCACTCTACCACCGATCTACCGATGGACAATGAAAGATTAGATTTCATAGAGTTCAATTATCATTCTCAATTCATGTCCAATATGGACTCGAAGCTTCTTTCACAATACTTGAACACAAAAATTTTATCGTTGATCTACCGATGAACAATGAAAGATTAGATTTCATAGAGTTCAATTCGCATTCTCAATTCATGTCCAATATGGACTCGAAGCTTCTTTCACAATACTTGAACACAAGAATTTCGTCACGTATGTTTTCAGCTTGACCACTTCATCTAAAAAGTACACAAAAAATGCAACTTGATCACTAAAACATAATACCATGAAAGTGAGAGGAACTTACTGCCAACTAGGGTCACATTATTTCTCCACATCTCAAGGTGGAAAAAAATTTTAAGTCAACTTATCTGTATTATGATACTATCCTCATATTATTACATGATCAAGGTTCTGTCCAAGACTCCATAGATTGCATTGCAATCAAATTCAGTGCTGTAAACCTTATAATCCACCAACTTTTTTCATTCCTTTCAAGTTTTTAGAACAAGAAATGGATAGACTGCGTGCAATTGCTGATGCTCATTACAGAGCTGGCTCTTCACAAGTTAAGACATTGGCATATGAGTTCTTCAAAGCACTGGACACCGATGGAGATGGACGAGTGAGCCTGGCCGAATTCTTGGCATTCATGACTCAACAAGGTTGAACACGCCATTTCACGTGCAACTCAGATTCATAGTTTCTATCAAAGCTTAACACGTGCACAATTGTGAACACGAGACTTTTGTCTACTCTAGTATGCTATTAACCAAATGGGATGAACTTATTTATTTAAATTATGTTTTCGATAGGTTACACATGCTACAACAATCCGAACTTGTTCAGGGAGCTCGACCGGGATGGAAATGGTAGTCTTGAATTTTGGGAGGTTTTGACACTATACTACATAGTTAAAAGTGGAAGGCCACTTTGTAAATGTTGTGGGATTCTTATACCAGGGACCTTTTTTTCGTGCGTCGAGTGTTTTGAGAGTTCGGGCTCGTACTCTGTGTGCATTTATTGTTACCGATCTAATAAGAGTAAGCACCACCACAATGGTCGCCAACAATTCTTGGATACCTTCACTTTGTTAGAAATGAAGAAAAATGCAGCTATTAGAGGAAAGGCAAACCAGAATCAGGTAACGTAAAAAACTAGCATTTGTTTCACTTAGTATTTAGACAATGTTTGGACTTTTCTTCCTTTAAACCTTATTTTCAATAAATTATTGTAGCTAACAAAGTTTGTAGAGAACAATGTACAATGTGTTGGGGTCAAAGCTGTGATAGAATTCGTATCAAGATACATAATTGACTAAGAGGGTGTATTTGATCGGTCAATTAAATGCATCTAGAGAGTTTGTACAAGGTTCTATTTATTTTGAAGGTCTCGTGTGGTAAGAGTGTCATTTAGGTTAGATTCACATTCGGATATGGATGGAGATGAATTTTCCATCATCTCCTAATGCATAGAATCCGAGATATGCAGTATTGAGAGCAAGATCTCGGGATCTTGACTATGCATAGGGATTTCTTAGACGCTGATTATCTCGAAATGAACAATAAGGGTGAAATCATTGTTCGTCATCAACTTGCGGTGAAGTTTTATTTTAGTCGTGTACATGTCAAATTTGTGCACAATTTTCATAATTGGCTCCGGAACTTATATATGCTCGGATACTATGTTTTTTAACCGCTTCCTCAGAAAGTTGGTTAAGGAAAAAATAAATTTATTTATTTAAATGTGCATTATTTTGCTTTCATATGGTCTTGTTTTATGCTTGTTGCAGCAAACCACTTGGCATTCAACAAGTCAGTTCATGGTTCCACCAGCACCAGCACCAGCAGCAGCACCAACTCATATTCATATTAATGTTGGGCATCCTACAAGTCTTACTCCTCACACACCCAATGCTGCCCAAGCAGCAAAAACTGTGAGTGATCTCTTCTTATCAACTTCTCGTCGGATATAAACGATCAAATTTTTCGTCACTTCATTTAAAAGTTTAAGCTGACAGAAACTAAGGTTTGGCACCTGAAAATTTTATAGTGAATTCATAACTCAAATTATTTGACTATTCATATATCGTGTTGAATTCAATTCATCTCTAAAATTTTGAGCAATTAAAGAGAGGATTTTAAACATCCTTTTCACATAAAACAATAACAATTCGGCAAGAAAAGAATTCGTTTATTTATTTTTGGTTCCCAAATTTTGCAGAATAAATGGAAGGCTGCACTGACAGCATTTGAGATAGCACTCAGCATTGGAAGCATTTCAACAACTCTTTTTGGAATACATGCACTTGTACTCTTTTTGTTTTTTGGTCTCTCCAATTTTAGCTGCATTTTTGAGATTTTAGAGTGATTTTAAGGTTCCTCATTTCTGTGTTTTTGGTTCTTATTTTGTAAACCAGGAGACAAGAATTTAAGTGCAAAAACTAAATTGTCAAATATAATTTTGTTTGTGACAACATTGTTTTAATAACCTTTATAAAAAATTTTAAAAATTCTTAATCTATGTACAACCTTATTAAGAGCATCAATTCAAATTAGTGGCGAAGTCGAGAACTAAGTTCAAGAAAAATTGCTAAATTTTAGTGGATTAAACATCTTTATGTTGATTATTGTTTCATATTCAAAAGACAACAAATTTTAAACTTAACATGATATCAAAGTGATGCGTGATTTTACCTTTAACGGGATTTCGTCAATGGATTGTTCAAGAACAAAAACTTAGAATCCTTCAAAATAATATTGTCGATTGCCTATCGAAGAACAAAATCTTGAAATGCAACTTAGAGTGTGTTTGGTAGGGATTTTTGGGGGAAGAATTGATTTTTGAATAGTGATATGATGGGAAATGTATGGTTGAAAAAGAAGAAAAAAGTATTGATGTGATGGAAAATATTATTTTATTGAAGAATGTGTGAAGAATTTGTACCAAACAGGCTCTAATTGTTTGTGAGCCTTTTGGATATGATATTATTTCATCGCGGAATTTTACTTTAAAAATTTAATTATATTTAAAAAAATAGTTCAAATTATTAGCAATTGTAACAAGCAGTAATTGCAATTCATAATAGTAGATGTTGTGCCCTGACACAAGATTTAATCAGGTAATTCGTCAAATATCATATATTGGACAACGCCAACCATTAAAATTAAATAAATAAGTAACTGAATGGAGATCCCAAAAAAACTAAAATAAAGGGAAAATTGCAGCCACGGTACCAAATCTTTCATTTAATAGCAGACTTTGCCCAAACCTTTCATTTGTACCACCGTGAGTACCAAACCTTCAAAAAATTCGTAACTCAAGTCCAAATGGATGGAAACCGTTAGTTTGGCTGTTAGTTGACTCCATAAAATTATTTTGACCAAATCAACAAAGGGCAAATGTTAACTTTATAATTTTAACATAAAAAAAGGTAACACTGTTCACCTTCTTCCAAATCTCATCCGCCTCCATCCGAACCATCTCTTTCTTCCCCATTTCCATACAACCCCATTGCAACAATCTAAATCTCCATTGGTGCCCCATCTCCATACAACCCCATGCCTACGGCCCCGACCCACCTCGAGTCTCCATTTCCGTAACTAGATACCCTTCGACGCTCCCTGTTCACTTTTTCTCCTCTGGAATTTACTCTCTTATCTGAAATTGAATTATTTCATTATTTGCAGTGTGAACCTCTCAAAATAGAATCGAAGCAAATCAAATCCTTCACTCTCATCTCTCTTCAGGTTTGAAATTGTATTTTTCAACTTTTGACACAATTATTTCGCACCCAAATTCCATCATTTCCGCTCCCTCCTGCGAATCACCGCACAAAGAATTGAGGCCATTTTGGAAAAACCATTTTTCCCCTAAACAATGCAAAAGTGATACCGCACTGAACCGAACCGAATTGAGGTGGGTCGGGGTCGCAGGCATGGGGTTGTATGGAGATGGGGCACGAATGGACATTGTTGCAATGGAGTTGTATGGAGATGGGAAAGAAGGAGATGGTTTGGATGGTGGGTTGTATTTTGTGTTGTGTTGTGTTGTGGGGTGGGGTGGGGTGGGGTGGGGTTTGGAAGAAGGTGAATAGTGTTACATTTTTTTATTTTCCTTTTTTTTATGTTAAAATTATGAAATTGTCATTTTGCCATTTGTTGATTTGGTCAAAATATTTTTTTAGAGTCAACTAACTATCAAACTAAAGGTTTCCATCAATTTAGACTTGTGTTGCGAATGTTTTAAAGGTTTGGTACTCACGATGGTATAAATGAAAGGTTTGGACAAAGTTTACTATTAAATGAAAGGTTTGGTATGTGGCTGCAATTTTTCCTAAAAGAAAAGAAAGAAAGAAAAATGTAGAAGGAGAAGAAAGAAAAAATAAATAAATGAATATAACTTATTTTTAAGGTAAATATAACAATTTGTTATACATCTCAAAAAAATAAATTGCGAATAATAATTTCGAACTACCTACATCAAGCAATTTTCAAGTTTTTCACTTATATTATCTCTGCCTCACGCTGTACCAGTGTCCCACCTATGGCCTCCATTGGTTCTTCGTGCTCTTGATTACAAAATTACTTTTCTGGGTATTCAAAACTTTTACCTTTTCTTATCAATGTTTGTTCAAAGTTACCAACTTCATGTACTCTTCCTTTATTTGGGATGAATTTCGTTTATCTGCAAGTTCTTTTCCCAAAAAAAAAAAGGGCTTTCTGGGCATTGAATGCTTATGGCTTTTATTCTCCGTTTTTAGTTTACTTTGTATACTGTTCTTCACATTGAAGTAAATGCTTTTTTCACCAATTCGCTTTCTGAGGTTTAATTTTTGTAGCTCAGTTCTTTTAGTTTAAAGTTGCATTCTTTATGTACTGTTCTTCATTTTGATCGATTTTTTGTTTGTAATAATGCTGTATGAACGTAATCCTTTCTCAGTTTTGAAAATTGATGGCCTTTTTATTCAATTTTATTTTAAAATTACAAACTTTATGCACTCGTCGGTATTTGATTGTGTTCTATTTCCGTATAACTCAATTTGATTGCTCTTAACTATTTGATTTAATACTTCTCTGGAGAATTGCTTTCTAGGTATTAAGAAACTTACTGGCTAAATGTGTTTTGTAATATATAATTGTGCACGTGCCAGCAATTAATTTTTAAAAAAATTTGTTTTGTCTGAGTTAAATGTGTGATGAAAATATAATCAGAATACCATGAACAGGTATTTGTAGGTGAATCCGATATTCTATTCTGTATTGAATGAAGAGAGAAATGTAAGAAGCTAGACTGGGCTTGATTGATGAAGTAGTGGTGCTGAAATGCCAGCAGCCGAAGCATGATCTTGAGAAGATAGTGCTGCTTAGTGACGGTAGACGAGTACAGGTGTAAGAAAGAGATTGTACTGTAGAGGGGAGATATGAGGGTGTTCTAAGCCAATTTAAGAAATGGTGGTGAGGGAAGAAGAGAGAGAGATGCTCGAGAACCCTGAGAGGATGAGGGAAGGGGTTATTATTGCGTGGTTTTCCTTGCAAGAAGACTGAGATGCCTCTAAGAACTGGAATTTGAGGGCCATAAAGTAGAATTGTAATTTAAATGGGATTACATGGAGTAGTAATTAGCATGGAAAAAAGTTGGTTGATGGATATTGAAGGATTTGTGGTTAACTATTGATTGTCATTTTTGTGCAATAAACTCGACTCAACTAAGCCTTATCCCATACTGATTTGGGGTCGGCTAATCTCAACCTCGGTGTGTGTCCTTTTTGAAATTAATTTTATTTTAAAGTTATAAATTCCTTGACAGTTGTCTTCTTAATGGACGCTAGTATTATTTTGACAATTTTTTTGTTTTGAAGGTTGTTTTGACGCTCGGCATTCAGCGTGGATCAGAGTTGAAGAATTTTCGAGATGGCTTTAACATTCTTTCGAGGGTTACATACCCATTCTATTCTGATGTACCCATCTTCATTTTTTTCTAGAAAACATGGTATGCTATATAGTACAATGAAAAGCATACGAGCGCAAACTGAAACTCAAGAAAAATCACAGCCTCAGCCGAAAGTATCAACTCAAACCCAATCTAGAAAGCATGATGAAATTTTGAAAAACTTTGAAGCAGTCATAGGCATAGAAACCCACGTGCAGCTTTCCACTCTAACCAAGGCCTTCTGTAGCTGTCCATACAATTATGGGGCCCAACCAAACACAAGTATTTGCCCCGTGTGCATGGGCTTGCCCGGGGCACTACCTGTTCTGAACACAAAGGTCATAGAGTCTGCCGTTAAAGTTGGTCTTGCACTTAACTGTAATCTTTCTCTGAGTTCAAAGTTCGATAGGAAGCAGTACTTTTATCCAGACCTTCCCAAAGGGTACCAGATTTCGCAGTTTGATATCCCAATTGCAACTGGTGGTTACCTAGATGTTGATATTCCTGTTGAGTTTGGCGGTGGTCATAGAAGGTTTGGAATTACCAGAGTTCATATGGAAGAAGATGCTGGGAAGCTGCTTCATACCGGCAATGGTAGTTTTTCTCAGGCAAGTCTTCACTTCAAGACATTGTTTTTTTTTGCATTCGCAATTTTTTCCATCTAATTCTCCAATCCTGCCCTCCCATTTGAGCAGTCGGTTTCTAATATGGAATGAATTTATGAACTTGAGATATTAATTTTGGCATTTATTTTCCCACGGTTTATAATACAAGCTTACTGAATTTCTAGTGGTGTCTGCCATGCTACTTTGGGAGTCTATATTTGTTGGTAGTTGAAGTCTATACATATGCAAAATTCTTGCTTCTTCTATCATAAGACTACTGCATTCATCTCAACCCACTGAAGATTTTAGTGTTTATTGTATTGTATGTTTAATGGCATGTAGGTTGATTTGAATAGAGCAGGAGTGCCTTTGCTTGAGATTGTTTCCGAACCTGATATGAGAACTGGTATTGAAGCTGCGGAATATGCTGCAGAATTGCAGAGGGTAGTTAGATATTTGGGAGTAAGTAACGGAAATATGCAGGAAGGATCACTTCGTTGTGATGTCAATATCTCTATTCGTCCAATCGGGCAGCTAGAGTTTGGTACAAAGGTAAATAATTGCTCTTTCACAATATCTTGTTTCTTGGAACCAGAAAATAATATATGAACTAAACTTGTTAATTCTAGGATTCTTACTTCTGTAGTAAAATTAGTTTACAGAGCTTATAGTGATTAGGAGACCATTCTCTATTGATATATTAAAGATTTAAAATGCTGTTCAACTGAATTATAGTTGAATAAAACATTAGAACCATATGAACTTATGAAGAGAGTGGAACCTTCTCTTTCTGCAAACTTTTAATGGCAAGTACTGAATTAACATCTAAACATTAACGAAGATCCCTGAAATATGATGTCCTTTTTGGGATGAGATTAGTTTCTCATAGTATGTCTCACATGGTCTCTGCGAATTTAGTCCAAACATCGATACTAGCCCTCAGCTTGATCAGTTGTAAAGCAATAGCAAGTGATATGATAATTTAATTGAATGTTGATCCTGTGTATCCGAAATGAATTGCAGTCGTTGGTTAGCTGCTTGGCCTATCAATATATTGTACCTATTTTGGCCTATATATGCTTTGCTATTAATTTTTTATTTTATTTTATTTTACATAGATGTAAATAATTTTTAAGATGCTGATATATATATTGTCGAATGCTTATAAAATAAAATTCTACATTATTCAGTTGTTCAAACTTGCACCAACAGGTAGAAATAAAGAACTTGAACTCATTTTCATCTGTGAGTAGAGCTATTGACTTTGAGATATCAAGACAGGCGCTTCTTCATAGCCAAGGTCAGGCTGATCAAATTGTACAAGAAACCCGTCTCTGGGAAGAAGCCGCTCAGGTTATATTTCTTTTTGCTGTCATGATAAAAAGAAAACTTAGGATAAGAATTTGTATATTAACTACTAAGCTACATGTTTGTTCTACTTTTAGAAAACAGTTACAATGAGGAAGAAGGAAGGACTTGCTGACTATCGCTACTTCCCAGAGCCTGATCTTCCAGGAGTTACACTAACTAAGGAATATGTTGATGGGATCCGTTATTCCTTACCTGAACTTCCAGAAATGAAGCGTCGAAGATATGAAGGAATGGGTCTAAACATGCAGGATGTTCTCTTTCTTACCAATGACATCAATGTAAATCCTGTTGGTCCTTAACATGTATTTTGGTTCCGACTCTATGTTGACAAAATTAATATCTGGAAGTTCTACACTTCACATGTGGAATAATTGGGTTTTCATTGCCTTTTAATCATCAACATATGACATATCTATGCCACCAATGCATTATTTATGTTATTATATTGAGCACTGTACATACCATTGATGCTGATTTTTTCTACGTTCACGACAATTCTCTAGGTTGCGGATTTTTTTGATTCAACAGTTGCAGAGGGTGCTGATGTAAAGTTGGCTACCAATTGGATAATGGGAGATATTGCTGCCTATATGAAAAATGAGAAGTTGTCTATTCATGAAATTAAACTTAACTCACACGAATTGGTTGAGCTTATATCCTCAATTAAAGGTGGGACCATAAGTGGGAAAATTGGCAAAGAGGTATATACTTTTCTTATTTTTTTCATTATACCTTTTCATCATCTATTGAGCACACATTTATTTATTGTGTAGTCTCTAAGTCAATTCTTCATTTAATTATTGCTTAGCATGCCTTATAGATTGATTTATTTCTTTCAGCCTCTTCCTCCTTGTCCAAGCTATCTTGTCTTTCATATTTTCCTTCTCTGATCCACTGTCCTTGACCATGATCAGCGAAGCCTCATGCTTTGTGTATAAGTTGATTAGTGGGTAAGAAAAAAAGGCACTTCTCCCTCATTTAAATAACCTCCTCCATCCACAGCTCAAGTCTTAAATGGAATCTGAAATCTATTCAGAAACAACCACTCAATGGAATAACACAATTCATTTACTCTAATTTGTCCATTTAATATTCTAAAGTTACAAAATAAAATATATTATTGGATTTGGTTATCCGATGATAACAATTTTTTGAGTCGAGAAACCAATCACACGTGTACATACAAGTGGAGGAAAGGGTGGGAGACGTTGACATCTATATGTACGAACTATATTTTTTCTTGTAGATAACTGAGGTTTTGCTTGTGTTTATCAGTGTTTTGAATAAAATTTGCAGATATTATTCGAGTTAATGGCAAAGGGTGGAACTGTTAAAGGGCTGATAAAAGAAAAGAATTTGGTTCAGGCAAGTCAAATCACATTATGTCTCCAACTTTATTTGCTTATCATTTTTGTTGTTTTAAATTAGATTTTTGAGAACTTTTAATCTAAATGTTGGATTGACTTGGCTTTCATGCCAATTCAAATGCTACCAATAAATTTAGTTATAGTTATCCTGATGATTGTGAAATACTCTGCAAACTGTCAAATGTTTTGCTAAACTCTCAATTCTCCTAAATTTTTAGGTTTAATTTTCTATATTCAGTACCATACAATATCTTACTTTTTTCAAGCTGGTCTATAGTTTATGGGCCGTGTTATTATTCTTTCTTCATTGGGTAGGAGTCAGGAGCCTTTGGGGATGGATAACTACCATACACTGAAAACTTGGAATTTGAAGAGCTACTGTTAAATAGATTATGCAGAAAAAGACTCGTTCGTAGTCGATATTAGGCGGTAATAGGTTACATGCACGTATAGTTAAGTGCTTCTCATAAATGTGCCTGCTCTGTCTGTCCGGCCCCTGTTCAGATATGGAATGATAGGATTGGATGTACAATCATGTGCAAGTGAGTGAGAAAACAGTATATACTGATACATCAGTATCGGTAACTGCCTTTCATATAACAATACCCGTTTAGCAACTTCAAACTAGCTCATTTTCTGTTGTGGAGAATATGATGAATAATGAATTATTGTTCGTGGGAAACGTCTACAATGTTAGGGATTAGGCCCCAATTCCAGACTAATAAGCAAAATGAAATTGCAAACCTACAAAGCAAAGAAACAAATTTATAGTGATTTGCCCTCAATGTGAGAGATAAGACACTTGTTATTGCATGTTTTTCCTATAAGAAAGAAGCGTGCAAAGGATCTCATGCCGATCTTGTCTTTTAAAATGGATTCTCTAAAATCCTTCGTATATGGCAAGTATATTAGGGTTACCTAATACGTGTATGGACTATCCCAAATATTCCCCTGGATACAGAAGTCGCCAAGGTGACCCCTGCCATTCGTCGACCTTTTGCAATTGAGGGGGCAAGTGAACAATATGATTAGGCTCTACATACTCCAGCACACAAGGTTCATATGTTTGTGATAGGGATGCCATTTTTCCAGTGTGAGATGGTTTAAGACACATTTTTTCAGTACAATCAGCAGAGCACTCTTAACACTTTTTACGCTCATCGTTTTGACTTTTCGTACTTTATTACATTGATAAAAGAGTGAACACAATTGTGGATGTGATAAAGGTGCTATCGTCCGAAATATATGTTTACACGTATATGACTAATAGAAAGACTGATTTCCTTTTTCTTGTAAATCAGATTGCAGACCCTGTTGAGATTGAGAAAATGGTGGATAAAGTCCTTGCAGATAATCCAAAGCAGTTAGAGCAATATCGAGGGGGTAAAACTAAGCTACAAGGTTATTTTGCTGGCCAGGTACAATTCTTGTACAATTTAAGAGGTTTTTTCCATTATTTCGTGCTCGACATTTTTTTTCTTTAGCATTTGCTCCGGTGGCAATTTTTTTGACATTTTTATTATAATTACTAGATAATGAAAGAATCAAAAGGCAAGGCTAATCCCTTACTTCTGAACAAGATCCTTCTGGAGAAATTAAGTGCCAAAAGCTGATGCTTCAAGGTAACTATCTTCGTGATGAATACATCAGAACTCCTCACACTTCCATATTCAGACTCTAATCTTATTATCTTGAAATTCATGAGTTTGATAATTGGTGCAACAGAATTTAAGGTGGTGCTAGTCTGAGTTCAAGAGTGATAAAGGCACGCGACATATGAATGTGGTAATTGGTGCAACAATACGTAAGCTGGTGCTGGTCCATGTTCGAGAGTGATACGTGCCCATACAAGAGAAAGAAACAACGGCCACCTTATTTTCATCACTTGTAAGATTAGTCAAGGTTGGACAATTTCAGATAGCATTTCTTTTCTTTCGTTCTTTGATTTATTACATGAAATAATATTAATCAAAATTTTAGCCGTTAACTATCATATAAGCCACCATTTTTTACTTTCCCTCTCACAGATGGGGCCCACTGGTTGACTGTAACGGCTATCATTTGGATTAAAATCCCACAAAAATTTCTCCCAGACTGAGCCTTAATCTGATGCTCGAATTTACGTTTACTAAGAAAAGTATACCTTTGCAAGGAAAGAACACAATAGAGGAACTGGAAGTCGCATATTTAGGGGACGGTGGAAAAGTACAAGAGGAAAGAATTCAATTATTTGTTTAGACGGACAAGAATTTTCTTACATCATTACTCTAAGAAACCAAACACATTACATAGTTATGAGAAAGCCATGAAAGTAAAGAATACTTGACTCTTTTCCTGACTTGTACCATGATGTCTTTGCCTTGTTTTCATGTGCCCCAAAAGTCGGAATTTCCTCTCAAAAACAAATCCAAATCCAAATCAATCAATGGGAAGCCCCTCATTGTCAATAGAGGTAATTTGCAAGGCACTAACCCCACCTTGATTCATAATCACGGGAACAACGATAAATATACTGAGTGGCTGTTTGGTATGCAGTATTTGATCGTGGTGGACGGTATAAATAGCTTGTTCTTAATTAATAATGTCCACAACTATCTAATCATGCAATAACAGGTTTAATTCGGCAATGTATTTATGCTTTCTCAAAGGTATGATCGACCCGGTGTGGTAGCTGGGCTACGGAACCTAGTTGAGCTCATACTCCTCCCGGGAGGCTTACCACAAACGCATTGGCACTCATACCCACAGATGTTGCCAAAGCATGAGAATAAGCCAATGCTACTATCAGATTTCCTTCGGGTTGGCCGAGCACTTGACCTCGATTGGTAGCTACTCGTAGAGAAGCCTCGATCATACAGGGGTGGCAGCTCCATTCGCCACCTCTCCAACTTGGATTTAAGCCCTTCAACACTTTCATCTAAGCTCCAACCATCCAACACAGAGCTCTGATTATCATCCAAAGGATACTTCCTTTCAGCCATCATTGCAGCCACCTCAGATGGTGGGGGGCCGACTTCCGAGTCAGAAAAAATCGAATGAGCTTTGAATGGTGCTCCTATCACAAATTTGCTACCCTTTGGTGCACCACCATTCTCATATCCATTGAACTTTGAAACAGGCTTTCCAATGGTTGTTACTGGTAGTTTCTCTATAGCTTGCCCCCCAACTTTCTTACCTAGTTTCTCATCAAACACCTTGTTTGCTGGTGCGGCGCCATTCAATTCCTTCCTTGGTTTTTCGTTATTTTTGTCCACGTTTTCTTGGCCTTTGTTCTTCAAATCTGTCTTCGAAATCTTGCCATAAAGAGAGGTTTCTTTGCTAACAATTGAATCACTTACCACTGAACTTGCCTTTCCTTTCTTACCTTTCTGTTTCGGTTTCTCCCGAAGCTCTGCGCCACTGATAACCGAACTCGCCTTGCCTTTCTTATTCTTGCTCTTAGTAATAGTCTCCGCAGCTTCCGATGTCGACCTGCCATTTCCTCTAGCCCCCATCTTTTTTGGGATTGCAACCAGGGAACTGTTTGTGTCAGAATAATTGTCCAAGTGTATGAGTTCGCTACGATCACTTTTTGAGCGACGCAGTATAGGCTTGAGAGTCGGTGCCTGATTATTGTTGTGTTCATCGTCGTTGTTTTGACCATGGTTATTGAGATTCGGGTCCTCCATCAAATCGCGAAATCCAACAGCCGAAGCGCATTGTGTGTACAATGGCATGCTCCTCATTGAACTGTCCAGTAAGGCCACACCAATGTTCAATATTCCCTGTGGTCGTCCCGAAGGTCGACGTACCTGAAACATGCATACATCGATACAGGGATCACTAACGATATCTCAAATGCAAGAATGTTGTATATTCATGATTTCTAATCATTTACAACCACAAATGCCATGAAGATAGCTATAACATCGGATCAAATGACAGACAATGTATGATTATTAGATCACAAATCAATATATCAAATGCAAAAACCATGAAAGTAATTGCATGCATGTGAAGATTCGAATCTGAACAACAAAAGGTCATGTAAAAACCTGAAGTGCAACAAACCGCATTCCACCGAAGGGTTGACGGCGGCGGTGCGGATGAGTACGTGGCGGAATTAGGTTTCCTACCAGGATCCGAACAGAGCCAACGAGGGTATCCCGGAACCAATGTGCAGCATAAACTTCAATCATAACAGCAGAAGTATCCCGTCGAAGAAATTCCTCATCAACCCTGAAAACGAATTTATCATTCCATGTCGGATTTGTATTTCCCTCTGAATCGACACGAGACGAAAGCTTTCGATGATGATTCACCCATGCAACTGCATAAGTTTTCATTTTCTTTGAAACGGGCTCCAAATCTTGTGCAGAAATGATGTTTATTTCTAAAAGTTGAAAGGGTTTTAAGATCGCCATTTTTATTCAAGAGAAACAAGAAAACAAGAGGTGGCGACGGCGATGGCGGTGACGGTGGAGCTAGTGTTGGCATAAGGCGGAGAGAGAGGAGGTTTCGGTGGCCTCGCCGTCCAGAAATAGGACGACGAGGAAAAAGATTGTAACGACCAAAAAGGAGAAATTGAAGAGATTTGGGAGGAGAGGAAGTCCCTCTCTAAACAACATGAAAGCACCGCATACAATGGAAAATATGAACAAAATATCAATGTTTTTGGACCATTTTAGGAACAACTGAGAGGTGGTTGTTATTTTGCCTTCTTTGTTTAGATATACTTATAATTAGTACTTCATTTGTATTTATATAATTGTTTTTACCAAAAAATATGACATCACAAATATTTTTACAGTATTTGTTTGTAGCTATTCTTGACCTTTCTTAGATTTTTGTTTTCCTTAATTCATAATTCTTGACTTGTATTTGAGATTTTGTTAACATCACTTTGCCATTGAGTTTCATGTTGATTGTCATTGATAAAGGATGGAGAGGTCAAATGCGTAGAGATCGAAAAAAACACAAATGGTAAAAATATTTTACTGAGCTAATACTGAGAGACGGAAATTAGGAAAGGTGATGAGATTAGATACCCCAATATTATTATAAGTAAGCGATAAATACTAGACATTGTGTGTATCTACCATTACAATGTTGTAAATTATGCATTAACTCAAAGAAAACCACCAATGGTGAAAGCATTCTCTTGGACTAATAATGAGAAACGGAAATTACGAGAGGGAATGAAATTAGATACCTCAAGATTCTTATATGTAAAATACTAGGCATTGTGCATATCAACCAATGTAACATGTTAACGTACACATTAATATTCCACCTAAGGAATACGTTCACAAAAAAGAAACTCAAAGAAAATCATCGGTTGTGAGAGCATTTTGCCAGGCTAATAATGAGATACAAAAATTAGGAGAGGGAATGAGATTAGATATTCTAATATTCTTATCTATATCAATAAATACTAAGCATTGTACGTATCGACCAATACAATATTGTAACTTACGAATTAAATATCTCATATGAGGAATATGTTCACGAAAATGAATCTCAAAGAAAACAAGATTTCCAAAATGATAGTGAGCTTGGACTCAACGATTTATTCATTAGTAAGGCTGAAGTCAAAGACGGTACTACCGTAAAGAAATTTAAGCCTCGAGCTCGAGGACATAGTTATCCTTCTTTACTTGGTTATGTTCGTAGATCAAATTTCAAATAATCTTAATAAATATTATATTACTAACAATTTCGAAACTTGACTTGTTTACAAAATACTATTTTGACTTTGAGAGAGTAACCCAAGATATTGAAGATCTTAAAAGAACTCCAAAAAAATTCATTTTTTTTTACAAGTATGTGAGTAATATAGATTTTCAGTGCTTGTTTGGAAGAGATTTTTAAAAGTGAATTTTTGGAAAATATATGATTAAAAAGTAAGAAAAAATTATAAAAACGTAAAAAAATATTTTTTTAAAAAAATGTGTGATGAATAATGTGTAGAAAAAGTAATTTTTAAAAAACCACTCCAACCCTAATTTAATTCGTCACAGATTAAAAGTGAAAGTGACTATTCCATTGTGTGGGAAACCAAAGTCACGGAGTTACATAAATTGGGGATCCAAAACCTCACTTTAGAAGGATGGAGAACCACATTCACACTAGCTGAAAAGCTGGGGACCCACCACTAATTTTTTTCTTCTCTATTAATATTTTATAGGAACCCAAAATTGCATAAACATTTCATTAGTATATTACCGTAACAAAAAAAAAAAAAGTAACACAAAAATAGACTCAAGAAAGATACTGCGAAGTTCCAAAATTGCCTGTCCACAAACTACCTCCCCGAGCCTCTGCAAGTCATTCATTCCAATGAGTCTCTCTTTCTTGTCGAGGTGCCTGCCTATAAAATCCGTTCCCTCTTGCTCTGTTGATGTCCCGGTCACTTCCAAAACTACGGCCACCAAACCGTGCCCTTGTCCCTTCCATCTGGTAGCTAACTCTGCCTCTACCCCTTCCTCCTGTTTAAAACAATTCAACCATTAGAAAAGCATGGTGTTCATCAATGATCATCACAAGCGAGAAGCACCAAGATTCTCGATAATCTTGATTAAGCAGAAATAAAATTCTTAGCAAGAGTGCACAAGTAATGTTCCTAACATAATCAAAAAATGCAGTATGCACATAATTGCCAGCAGCTAAGGACCGAGATCACATGTTTGCATAAGAAACCTATGCTTGATACTTCATACACAAGACTATCTTGCCATAAATTTATGGCCTGTTGGAAGTAACACAGTCCATATGCGTGGTAATCTATGGAACACAAACTTTATGCATCGTGGAAATTTATTTTAAGGATTTTCAGAGTTTTTTTCAGCCTTGAAGTGAATGTTGATAAACAAAAATAACCAGAAAGAAAGTACAGCTCAGTGGTTTGGAAGCAGTTATGATTAAATAAGAACGATGATAATGTTTGTGAACCAACTATCAAGAGTCGAAATACTGTGTCCAAGGCACATGTGTTGTAACAGAACATAGTTAAGTGCATACTTCCTCCACGAGTTGGGTTACTTCTATTCGGTCGCCTCCCTTCGATATAGAGTGGGTGTCCACCAATCTGAACGGAATATGCCTACAAAGAAACAAATGAAACATAAGGCCTACTTTACATGCAAGCAACCAAGACGTTTGACCCCTTCGAGGTAATTAAAGTAACATAAGAAATCGCACGATGCAAAGAGTTTGGCACACTCTCACTCCCTAATCTACTTGTAAAATCAGAGCTAAGATATTTGAGAGCAAAATATGTATGAACTTTGAAACATGGCAAGAAAGAGCCTACTCCCTCCCTCCGTCCTGTCGCATTATAAATGCTAATTGTAAATTCAAGAAACAAGTTTAACCCCTGTTTGGCTTGGATAAAATTAAAATTTTAGTAGATTTTAAAAAAAGTTGGTGAAATGTAAGGTTGATAAGTTGGCGAAATGTGTGGGTTCCGTAAATGTATGGTTGAAAATGAGTTTCAAGAAACGGGGGCCAAACAAGTAGTTAATTTTGAAGTTTGCCAACACAACCCTCCCCTCCTCTATCAATGCTTGAGAACTCAAGACACAATTGTGGTTCCTATGTGCCATTACAAGATTAAAAGTTGCCATGGAGTATAAAGAGAATAAATTATAGCAGTTAGCAGCCAAAAAAGAACATAAGCGTCTAATGTTTAAATTTGTCAAGATATATGCCGAAAATATATTCAACAACATGAAGTGCCCAAATAAGTTTGAACCTGAACTGCATTCTGGACCCCATAGGTATCTTCAAATTCAACAAATGCATAGCATACATCAATATCCTGCATCAATTTCATGGTAAAATTACAGCATTTAGCTTCTTTGAGGCAAATACAAAAAATTTAAACAGACAAAGCCAAAAGAACAAACCTTCCGGGTTCTAATGGCTACACCATCAGGTGCCAGTTTACCAAATTTACTGAATTCCTCAGCTATTTCAGAAGCAGCCATTGTCGATGGCACATTTCTCACATACACTGACTTGATTTCAACTGTGGATGAATGTCACAAGAATAAATAATAAGGTCAGTAACTAACAGTAATTCATAAAAGCAAAAATGGCCTTACTTTGTTTTCTATATTGTATAAGAGAAACGGTAATGGGGGAAGGAGCAAAAGTGAACAAATATTATAGAAAAGTCACCTTCGTCTTCCATGGCTGATGTTTCTTCCACTGTCTCCATCCCAGACCTTTCAATTGTGTTTGAAGCAGCAACAGATGGCTGACTAAGAGACTCAGGTGCATGCTGCCACTCTGAAGGCGTAGGCTTGTTAAAAGAGGACTGAGAAGGAGATGCTGGAGAAGGTTGTCCTTTAGCAACCTGTAACTTTCATCAACAGAGCAACACATAATGAGTTCATCAAACTCATGCGAGCTACTATAATTAGGATAGTGCAATGTAAATTGCAGCAGTATAAGACTGAGATTTCATCACGCACAATAGAAGCATAAGTATGCTTTTGGGGCTCCACAATGGGTTCCTCAAAAGGAGCGGAAAAATGAGCAGGTACAGAGTTCATAGCACCCTGAAGTGAACCGTTTGACTGCACAGAAAAATTATCTTCAAAAATCTTTTCAGTTTCAGGGATTTGGTGTAGCTGTTCCTCTGCATAGTTATAGCGTTTGACAGGACCATACTCTTCTATATTTGCAGGAGCCGCAAACTCTCTATCCTGGATTTCGCCACCCAATATGTAGTTGGATACTGAAAATAGTCATTTGAATCCAAAAATTAGAGAACGAACCTTTTATATTGCCTGCAGGTAAACTATCACGTGTAAAAGAGGCACAAAAAGATCATTATATCATAATTTTTTTTCTTACACGTAAGTATTCCCCTTGATATGCACGAATAAACCAACTGTTAATTATTTCTTATAGAACTATTTTTGAGGTATTTCAGTTACAAACTAGTATTTAAAAAATTAAGTATGAATAATTGCAACCAGATTTTGATGGCAAAGTATGCAGTGGGACGACCCTAATCAAGTATCACAATTAAGTACATACTGCATCTGAATAACATTAATGCAGTAATCGAAAAATTGTACCACCACTTTCCCAAAAGACTGTCCTGTTTCACTTCTGAAAAAATAACTTTTAGACAATTCTATCTTACATTTTTTTAGTTCTTTAAAAGCTAAAACACAATGTGGTATTATTTTCTACAAATACCATTGTCCTATCCATTTGAGTCCATATTATGAGCAAGCTAATATGAGATTTATCTATACAACTTTTCTCTTTAACCTCGAAAGGTCAAACATGATAGTCTTCTGGAATAGAAGGGATGCTAAAGCATTCAAATATGAAACACCTCACCATTCAACACAAAATGTTGTGGATTTCTTTCTTCACTTTATGCTGAATTAGAAAATCAAAAATTAAGGGTACGTGTGGCAAGGTGTTTATAAATGGTATATGAGTGGTAGGGAAGTGGGTAGTACTTGTGGATCCTAGGATAAAACACGGTTTGGCCAAGGTGTTTATAAATACCTAGAAACTCTCAGCCAAAAATATTCTTATACTAATGAAATCAATCTTCTTCGAGATTTGGGCCAACAAACCATGATAATGAAAGCACAATCTTCTTCTAAAGTTGGGTAAAGTTACTTCTAGAAAAGAACTAGAATGGAAAAATAACCTTGTTCTTGGGCTGTAGCTGAAGCATTGAGCTTAGAATCAAAAGTGCTCTGAGACAAATAGGTGAGTGGATGCTGCAGAATTTGTTCTTCATCAACATAATGGAATATATCATTGTAAACAAAGTAGCCTTTCTCCTGAGGTGCAAGAAAAAAAGTTTGCACAAACTTCCTCTTCACATTCAAAGTCTTTGCATGCACGTAACCAGAAACCATCACTAAAACTCCTTGATTCCAAGATTCTAAAGAATGTGCACTCTTAATTTCTATGCCCCTATAATTGAGTGATGTGATAAGTTGGTGGATCTGCTGCAAATAAATAAGAGAAGAAACTGAAAACACCAACAGACAATAGACCAAGAAAACATGGATAAAGAAATCATGAAAAGTTACATTATTAAGGGAAAAGGGATTAATTTAATCCAGTAATGGAGTCAGCATTTAATGAAAAGTAAGTATCAAAAAAAAGTGGAAATCCTGCACTGCTTTCACACTACAATATCGAGAAAAGAAACTAAGTTTTCTGTATTTAGCACAGGAACCAGATAGATTGAAGGATCAAACTGACCATGTTGACAGTTTGGCCAAAAAGTCTGAAATTAAACCAGAAATATAGTGTTTCCTTAAGTTCGAAAGTTCAGATTTCTATCTTCTTCAGTCCATTATAATAATTAAATAACCAAAAAACTGAAAACTCAAGAGAAGATAAGTGAAGTTTCATACTTAGGATATATAGATTTTAGTTTATCACTTTAATCAATGGATCATCGTGTCAATATAAACTATGAATAGGCCGGCAATGAAACACCAGTGGTAATTGCATTTATCTTGATGGCGATCTCATTCAAAGGAGCCCCAAGAAGCAGAAGGTGGTGGCCAGATCAAGAAAGGAAATAAAACTAAATATACAACACTTGGTATTAACAAAACCGTAATTTCTATTCATAAATTTTTAACACTGCTTCTATAAGGCTTTAGCTCAATCTTCTGCGGAGTTAGCTTGGATTCAGAGTATATTCAGTGAGCTGGGGCTGCAGCTAAATCAGAAACCAGTGTTGCTGGTTCACCAGCCTCTTACCCAGTGTTCCGTGTGCACAAGAAGCATATAAGATAGACACTTAGACATATTCCGGAGAAGATCCTTAATCAGGAGCTTGATGTATATCCCCACAGAAGATCAAACAGTAGACATTTCGACTAGGCGCTAAGCAGAACTAATTTCAAGGTTTTAAGTAGCACGCTTAAATGTCCGGTCCCCTTCATTACCTTGAGGGAGGCAGTTAGATAAGTTGCCATTATTTGTATAAGTCGTCATTTTTGAGTTAGCACGTCATTAGCTCCTTCTCTTAGTCTTAACATTTAAGCGTTGTAAATCAAATCTGATGCAATTATCTCATATCAATAAAAGATCCAGAATTTTCTCTCATTGTATTAAATTTAGAACTGCACATAAATAAGTAGTTTCAAATAGACTACCAGCATAGCACTGGCTGTCTCTCTGGTGTTGCCATCAACCCGAAGCATGGTGCTGGCCTCGCTGTAGAACTGGTGCACGAATTCTGGTTGGTTCTGCAGCATCTGGTAATACTGCCCTACAAAGTATGTTCCCACCTAAAACAAACATTGAAATTAAGACCAATAATCGTCAAAAAAAAGAAACATATATAGAACATGTCATATATACACAAAGTCAGAATCGATACTTTCTCTTAAGGATTTTTATTACTGAAGCAAGAGGTGTAAGAAATGTGGGGACAGGATATTTATAGAGTAAAGAAAGTAATGCATTGAAGAGCACTTAGAACAAAATCGTGTACTATGGCCCGTTTGGCATGGCTTTTAAAAAGTCAAAATAAACTTTTGAGACCAAAAAGTAGCTTTTGGACCGGGCTAATTTTATGAAAGTGTTTTTTTCTAGTTAGAAGAGCTCTTTTAAAGGAAACTAATCAAATGTGTCCAACTCTAAAAGCATTTCTAGAATAGGAAGTGCTTTTAAAATTTAGTTTTCAAACACAAATTAAGGTAGCTTCTCCACAAGCTCTTCTATAGGAAGAAAAACGAAAGCCATGTCAAACGGGCCCTATATGTTGTGTCCACACGAGCACCCAAAAAAAAAAAAAAAACAGTTTTAATTCAGAGATTACAAATAATTGAACATATGGATATAGATACCTATGACACATGCATCTACGTTGGCAATTTTATATTTTAAGCAATTTATTAACTTTAGATGAGTTAGGTCCAAGTTGAGGAGCTACTCAGACTACTACCAAGATGTTAGTATCTTTTATTTTGATCAGATAAGGTATTATAAGTATTGAATTTTACAAATTAAACATAGAGCTGTAGTGTGCTTATTCTATTACCGCCATACAACAATAACAACAAAAATCCAGTTCTCATTCCAAATAAATATAGGATCGGCTAAATCAATCATTTTTCACCACCACTTTCAGTTTATTAATAGATCTACAGGAAGATCCAACAACTAGATCCTTAGCATAGAGCAAACATGATAGACCATAGCTTTGGTTTTCCCCTGCCTCTTTTAACATGTTCTAACCACCTGAGTCATCTTTACTGTAATTCATCCTTGACTTCTATTTCGTCAACACAAACACAAACACGCCAGTAATGTCATCTATGCATACATGGACACAAAGTATAAGATGCCCACAAATTGACAGATGAATATCATTGTGTATGCGCATGTTAAATCAAGTAATAAATATTGCAAAACACTCTGGCTGATAAGCTGTACACTGCATTAGCAGACAGCAAATAATCAAGCAGTAGAATTACTCAAATCTACACTAGTATATGCATGAAAATAGAAACATGGGGGTGTGAATTCATTAGCATATATAAATTATATTCATCAAAAAATTCCATGTGTAAAATAGAAAAATCAATATACACCAATATTTTCTCGTAAGCAAAATTAGTCAACGCAAATGGGTTTTACACCTAATATTGTCCAATGCTATAAAAAGTAGGAAATCGTAGGGCTGCATTGCTATCCATATTAACATATAAATTGACACATGCATTAACAAATACCTACATGTGGATACATGTCTATATACTTTCTTTCATTAAGAAAAATACATGTATGTGTATGTGTGTGTATGCGTCTAGAGAGAGAAAATGACCTGAGCAGCAGTGACTGGCAGAGGAAAAGCAGTCGCCATTGAGAACAAATGAAACCCACGCGAAAAAACCCAGATTTAAAACAAAACCCAAGATCTGGAAATTCAAATTTCTAGAATCCGTAGAAAAAAAATATTAATTCCCACAAAAAATATTAATTCCCACCCAGATTCACTTTCAACATTTCACATTCTTCCTGTACAATTCAAGAACTCCCCCTGCATTTCATTTCCTAATTCCCACTTCTACTGATAATTCTCTACAAAATATAACTTTTTCTGCTTTTGGATAGAGAAGGTGGGCTATCATTATTCTTATATAAATGGGTATTTATGCATAAATTCTGTGTGTGACTGTGACATAAAGGCCAATGGTTTTGAGCTGCCTTTTAAGTTTTAATAGTATTTTTTCGGCGTCGGTGAGGGTGATGTATGTAATGGATCCACAGAAACGCGAAAGCATACAAGTTTTTTGGTTTATATTATGTGAAATGGCTATTTTATTGAATTTGGGACGGAAATGTAACTTTTGATAATTTATCTTAGTACTTATTGTTTGTTTAAGCCCATTTTTTTTTTGTAGAATACATTTTAAAATAGTAAATTGATAGGAAATGTATGATTAAAAATGAAGAAAATATTGTTTAATTGCATGTAATATTATTTTATTAAAGAATGTGTAATTAAAAAGGTGAGGGAGAAAAATGTATTTAAAAAAAAAAAAAGATCAAACAAGGGCTTAATATTAGATTGAGATTTTACGTCTTTCCTTTAAAAATATTTAGCATCTGTCTAATTTAAATAAAAATCGATAAAACTTTAAGTCGAAGTTAACAGACCTACAAATTTCATCATTTTTTTCTTTCTGTATATATATTAAGTTAGGTGTATATATATTATAGTTAGGGTAGAATTGATCTCTTATCCTCCCCTACTGATGTGAAAAGAGAACCTCAATTATGATTTTCAGGATTTATGACAATTTCAGATAACTATAATTAAGGTTATTCTGACACTCATCAATGAAAGATTTTATCATACTCGGAGATCGGGCCTAAAAGTTAGGATTCAAATATGTTATTCTCATATTCACAAACATGAAGATATTATTGTAGGTAAAATATTTATTTTAATTAAGTAAAAAAGGCAATAAGTGATTTATTAAGCACTTGTCTGGTCCGGATTAAGATCTGATTTTAATCCAAGTTAAAGTCA
>CAIGRT010082699.1:0-15903 GCA_903798405.1 Fraxinus platypoda
AAGAATAAGCGCCATAATGCGTTTTATATTTTTAATATTATTTTAATTATTTTTAAGGCATTAAATATATTTTTTTATATAAAAAAAAATTAATAAAAAAGAAAAAGGGATTAGGCGAGATAATACGCCGCCTAGGCGCTCCTAGACGGCGCGAGCTTAGGGTCGCTCCTAGGCAGCGCATTATGCCGCATTTTAGAAAATAAACTTATTTTTCGCGCATACTCCGAATTCGATGCGTTTTTCACCCGCATCGCGAGTAGGCGGCGTATTTTCGCGCGTTTTAGAACATGAATTACGATATAGCTTATGTTATTCATATCAATATATTATGCGCCTCAACATCTAGCATGTATACGTACAAGTTAAATTATTGAGTGCTCATTGTTCGTCACCTTATGTTGTTTCGGACGTATATTTTAGTGATTAATAATTAAGAATAATTTATCATTAGATTTTTTGGATGTAGTATAATTAGAATTACTCAANTCATTGTTCGTCACCTTATGTTGTTTCGGACGTATATTTTAGTGATTAATAATTAAGAATAATTTATCATTAGATTTTTTGGATGTAGTATAATTAGAATTACTCAAATAAAAAAAATGTAAGTCTTGCATGCAAGTTTGATTTTACTGTATGAAAATAAATAATGCAAACTAATATAAAAAGGCCAAGAATTTAAAAAAGAAACGCCAATTAATAAAAAAAAAATCTTTATATTTTATTAAATTTCACTCCATCTTGGTTCGAGTTGCCAAATTTAGAATAGTTTTCAAGTAATAAAGGTCACTTGACCCCAACTACCTCTGCTAAACTAGCAGTCGAACGGTCCAGTTACATTGTACAGTGTACTAACCTTATCCTTCAAATAGCGATCAAGTTATTTCGTACACTATATTTTTTCCAACTTAAAAAACTTAATCGAGTTCCGGTACTACAATATTTGAACCGTAGAAATATAATTATAATTTAAATTCTCGTCCAATTCTCATGGCTTAATTTGGTCACAAGCATCTTAATCTTAAGGGATTAAAAATAGCATATTCTGCCCTAGCCAATCTGAAAACAAAATTGACCTATATTATTTTTTTGAATTTAGAAAAATATTCTCCTTTAAATGAATAATTTTAAATGGATCCTTTAAATTTTTTCTTTTTATTCTTGTTTTTAATGGACCTTTTAATTCATGGTTGTAGTAGGAAAAATCGCTTTCTTAGGCAATCTTGCTTTCAAATGATTCAAGCCATTTCTGATTATTAGATCTATAACCCTTCCTCGTCGTCATCTACATGTATATAATGATTTACATATACATAATGTGGTGATATATGATTAGATAAGAATTTTTTCAACCAAATTTAAAAAAAAAAAAAACTTCATCACTTTTTTTTTAACACATTATCTGTATGTAAATCATTATTTAACTCTTTATGTGCAAGTATCATTATTTTTGCATTTAATATCACCCCCATTGACTTATTTTCATATGAGAATGGCTTACTTTATTAACAGTTAATTAAAACAGATGAAAAATTCTCGATCGACTGGTTTTAATTATTGAAGTTTTCCTCGTTTCACGGAAAAAAACCTATATAATTTCGCATATCATTACGGTAGGTTAAAATATATATTGCTTAAGAATTAAAACGAATTAATTCCTAATATTCTTTTCTCAAGTAACTTTGTTAATTTTAGTTCTTTATGCCGTTCTCAATATCGATCTTTTTTTAGAGAAAACCATGAGGAACGGATATAGCCTTAAAAAACAAAGAGTAATGATATTCATTCCCACTGAGATTGAGTCACAGTTTATATGATAATTATATGACATTAAATGATAGATTCATTTAAATATAAAGTCATATGACTCATTTAATTGAGTCTATCATTTAATGTCATATAATTGTCACATAGACTGTGGCTCAACTACAATGAGGATGAATAACATTATTCAAAAGCAAAACGGAGGAGGGTTTTTCCCATTAAATGTATAGCTAAAGACACTAATTCCAAAAACAAATTAATTTTTCTTTAAAAAAAACAATAATTTCCAATATTGAAAAATCAGTAAAAAAAAATAACACAAGTTGTGTTCATTTTTGACCGTTTGATTTTTCAAAAAAAAAAAATTCAATGATTAAAAAAATGTTTGAAAAATCAACGGTCAAAACAATTCTATTTGTTCTCCATTACAAACCCTCCACGCACACACTGCGAAAAAATAGGGTCATAGAAGTAACTACAATCACAACTAACTACTCATGTATGCAAAGCCAAGAAGAATAACAGACCATCTATTTCTCATTTTCTTTCTCCGAAATATTCTCGTTTCTCTCTCTAGTTTTCGCTGCAAAATCAGAAGAAATCAAAGAAACGGTGATGGCGAAGGGTCCAGGCTTCTATCCTGAAATTGGCAAGAAAGCAAGAGGCGAGTAAATTACATGATTATGTATATATGTGTGTGTGCATATATGTCTATTTGTGTTTATTTCGTTGTGAATTTTTCTTTAATTTTCTTGTAATTATTGTGTGATTTCAGTGATTTTTAACGAAATTTTATTGGTGGGGGTTTCCAGATCTTCTTTATAGAGACTACCAGGGTGACCATAAATTCACTCTCACTACTTACGCCTCAAATGGAGCGGTGAGTAATATATCTTTTTGCTTTATGTATATAATTATAAATGTATGAACATATAAATCTATTCTTGTTTATGTGTATGTAGATGGGTTTGTATGTGTGTGTGTTGGGGTTGGGGTTGGGGTTGCATTGCGAGATGGTGAATAAACCAATTGGTCTGATGAAACGAAATCATCTGTTGAAAACATTTTATGTCGATAAATTGTATTTCTTTTTACTAAGTTTAAGAAGAAAGATAATCGGTTTTGCTCATTCTTTTCCATTTTTTTCCTAAAGCGTTTTCTGTATAAAAAGGTTGGATTTTTTATTTTTTATTTTTTGAGCGTGTGTTCACAATCTGAAGAAATTTATGTACTCGAGATCTCAATAAATGCATCTGCCATTTGTCGTGGTTGTTCGACATAGTGATTTATCAATGAGCTAATCTCGTACATATGATGATTTTTACATGCATCTGGATGAACAAATTAATGGTCGTGGGCGATTGCAGAAGCTACTTTCATATTCTATATGTTTGGTTCAGTTAAATTTAAATTTTTGATGCTACAGGCTATTACTGCATCTGGGACCAAGAAAGGTGGATTACTTTTAGCTGATATAAATGCTCAGCTGAAGAACAATAATATCTCAACTGATGTAAAAGTGGATACCAACTCCAAAGTAAGTCGCTATACTTCATTTGATGCTTCTCAAAAATGTGCATAAATAAGCCCTGGTTCAAGGTTTATTAATTTTAAGTGTGTTATTGGATACTAATCCGAGCTTATGTATTATCGAATGTTTAGTGGTGCGATTGTAATTTGTCATATTTTTTTACTTGAGTATTTGTTTCTTTATCTGTCTCTTGGACTTTATATTGCGTGAATACTACCGTAGTAGAGTTCTTAAAGATGACTTCCAAAGACAAGCAACTTCAAAATGCTTAAATAATTCGTGCAAGGTTGTAGATATAAATCTAATAGGTATGGGGTAGCATAAATGATATTAGGATTACGCCATGCATGGTCTTTCCTATGTTTTGGCATCCTAGTTGTCTATCATCTTTGCTCTGGTGCAAATTTATGTGGCAGACAAGGAATCAAATTGTGGGAAACTAACCCCAAATGGAAACTTGACTTGCCAGCCCAAAAGTTTTGATCTCTAGGCATGGGCGATAGCTCATGGCTGGTACTCTCTATGTAGTGGTCGGCATTCTAGAAGCTTTGCCAGAAGCGACTAAACGCTTCCTGAATGCCTCTTTATATCGTGAAAGACAAGATGTTGAAGTTCAAGAGGGCAGCAGAATTTTCGAGAAATTAGCTCTTTTCCCCCACTTTTATCAGTTTTATCTTTACATGCATCAGCTACCCGTTGGAACTAACATCAAAATTAGGCTGGACATCCACCCCCCTTTATAGACAGATTGCTTAGTAGGATCATATTTGGGTCTATGCTTCAATCCATGAGATGGGGAGATCTCCGATATGCAGTTCTTATTCATATGTAATTGTGCATCATCATCACTATAGTAGTATTCATGTCAATGATAATCTTTTCAGCTTCTTTCTCAGATTGATTGATTTTGGTGATGATAACGTGTTTATGCTATTTTGTCATCTACTACGTTTCTAGAACGTGGAAGAATGGATTTGCCAACCCCTGACCTGGCCATATACTGCAGAGTTTACTTTTACATGTTATAATTTAAGGTTTGAATTTTGACATGTAGTATCTTGATACTATTATGCAGTTGTTTTACTTATCAACTTGCTTTTCTGGATGTTGTTCCCCATTTTCCCGACTTAGAAACAGATAGTAAAACGGCATTCTTTGCTGTCATCTAATTCATCCTTCAAAATAAAATTTATTTCGATTATGTCATCCTTCTCTGCGGTTATCAAATTTATCCTTCTTTTTTTGCTTTCTTAACTTCTATCATCATATTTAATTTTGGAAATGCATTACAAAGAGCCACCACCATGTTTGGCTAAGCTTAAAAAAGTATTAAGCACTGTTTGGGAAAGTAAGTAAAGACTTGCTTTCAAGAAAGCAAGTTTTTGAAATAAAAATTCCCCGAGAAGGTACCTTATAAATAAGTTTAGCTGGACATGCTCTAATTCATTAATAGGTGACGTTCTATAACTATATGATATATTTTGGTTACTCTTTTATGTTTTTCTTTCCTTTTGGGACTGTTTGGTCAGATGACAAAATTCGTTGTAATTGAAATATGATTCTTCACCTCAAAAGGTTGCTTGGTCATGTAGGTTTACACGACCATCACTGTGGATGAGCCTGCTCCCGGAGTGAAGGCTATTTTTAGCTTCACCGCTCCAGATCTAAACTCTGGCAAGGTACTTATCGTTCTAGGTGTGGTAATTTATGTTAATATTTTTCTCATGTGCTGTTAAAGCTTTGTTAGTTTTTTGTGCTGTCCCTGAGTGAAACTCTATTGTGACGAGAATATAACTCGTGTCATTTTGGTAGGGAGGAAGAACACAAGTTATAATCATATCTGTTATATTGTCGAGTTCTACTCAGTATTGCGTAGTAAACATGTATTTGGTGTCTCTTGACTTCTCAAAATTTTGGTAACAGGTGGAGCTTCAGTATTTGCACGAGTATGCCGGAATAAGTACTAGCCTTGGGCTGACTGCAAAACCCATTGTCAACTTTTCTGGTGTTGCTGGGAACAATCAGGCTGCCTTTGGGACTGATATCTCGTTTGACACCGCTACTGGGAATTTCACCAGATGCAATGCTGGAGTTAGTTTCACCACCTCCGACCTGATTGCATCCTTGAATTTGTTAGTAACTTCTCTGATTGTTGGTTAGGTTGGACTTTACAATAGTGGACAATATTAAAGAAGAAAAAAGTTAAAATCTTATAAGTTGTACTTACCTAGCAAAAACATACCCTCAGTTCAAAAAAGTAACAAAAATACTACAGATGTCTAGCTAGCTGTATCTGGGTGAATATGGGTATCATCTCTCATTTTATAAACCTCCTAATATTTTACCATATATGCTTCTGAATGACTTCCTTATAACTCTCACTCCTAAGACTTCGTTCATCTTTCCCTTGCGTGTTCGTAGCAAGGAGGAAGTGTTTTGAGTGTATTTTATTACTAGTGACTATTGTGAAAGCTATTTCAGTTCCAAGTTCTAGTTTGGAAATAGGAGAGCTCATGTTTTCTCTATAGAATTCACAATCTTTTAAAAAACCCTCAGACCATATACTTAGAACAAAGCAAGTACGAACATTCCATTTCCTCTGCTTTCGAGAATATTTTACGAGTTCTACTGGCAGAAGAGAATAGAAGAAGAGATTTACGAGTTTTTCGATTATCAGCACCAGATTTAGATGAAAATGATGAGCGCTGTTTCTTTCGGTTTTGTTCTTGCTTGACAAGATGGCTGTTTCTTTATACAGGAACGACAAAGGAGAAACGCTTACTGCATCCTACTTCCACACAGTAAGCCCATTGACCAATACTGCAGTTGGAGCTGAGTTGACCCACAGCTTTTCAAGCAATGAAAACAGTCTCACTATTGGGACGCAACATTCGTTGGATCCTTTAACCGCAGTGAAAGCTCGAGTTAACAACTGTGGTAAGGTAAACGCTCTTATACAGCATCAATGGAGTCCAAAATCCCTTGTCACGATCTTGGGCGAAGTGGACACGAAGGCAATAGAGAAAAGTGCCAAGATTGGATTGGCTGTCGCGCTTAAGCCATGAAGTTGAGCATTTTGCAATTGAAAGGTTGGCTGTATCGTGTTGAGATGTAGAGTAATAAGGTAGATAGTGTTGATTTGTGGAAGCCCTTGTCTTCTTTGTGTACTTTTGATGTCATTAATGTGGTCTTGATTTTTTCATATTTCACGGTTTGGATTGTAAAAAATAATTTTTACTGAGGCATGAACTAGAATGCCGTTTTGACTTGCTTCACAGTTATTGATAGTGGCTCAATTGTTGATCTTACATTCCAGTAATGTGCAACATCCATTTATGTATATACTGTCAAATTTGATTTAGACAAGGTGGTCAATCAATATTGTAATAAAGTAAGCAAATACCATAATTCGAATTTTTATTACTATTACAAGTAAAATAAATAAATAAATAAATGACCTGCATTTGACCGATACTTCTCTAGCAACATAAATCATATGATTTTTTAGCATCAACAACTTGTCTAATTCTCTTATGACGTGTTGTAGGGAGATTTGCAATGGCGCCAGTATTTTAAATGGCACGCCTTGACGGTGCTTAGGCGTTGACCGCTTTAAAGCTCGCATAGGCGCGCTTTGGCACCGTACAAGTCTAGGCACGCATTATTAATATATGCGAGCATGTGCGAACTTAAGCATGCATTATTAATATATATTTTTATTATTACATAAAACTTTCAACTTTTAGGTCAATTGGATTAAAATGCCCAAAAATTAATAATTATAATTTTTTAAACTTTTAGGTCAATAGATTGAAAGGTTCAAAAAACTGCTCACTCGCGTATTGATCCACTGATTTATAGAGAGCAATTTCAAGAATTTTGTTGTAAACTTTCAATGTGAAATAAAAACTTTTTTCGTTTGGTTGTAGTACATTGTACATGTAGTTTGTCTGTAATGTATTATACCTTTGATTTAGTTGTACTATTGTATAAATAATTATTTATATTTTATTAAGTTAATTAATCATTTTCCCATTTTTTATTATTTATAAAAATTACAAATTATCCAAATATTTCAATTAGCACTATTATAATATATCTTGTTTATTGTTCGAAAATATATTTATTTTATTAACAGCCTGTTTGTTCTACATTTTCAACCAACTAGTAGAAAATTTATGACCATTTTATTCAAACTAACGGGCCCCATCATCACACAAAACAGTCAAAAATGTCGACTGGGCTTAATGTGCAACGACCACAATTTTCATACAAATTAGTTAAAAATGCAGAACAAACAGAGGCTAAGTTCTTAAAACTGCATTTGTACTATAATTTGTATGTATTATTAAATGATTTTTAAATTGATTAAAATTTTAAAATAATATTAAAACAAAAAAACACATTTTTATGTCTTTTTACGCCTAAGCGCACATCGATCGAAGCTTGACCTCCACACATTGCCGTAAATTACGTTTTTTAGAACACTGAATGGCACTAGACAATCAATTTGAGTACTCTGTGTGTGTGAGAGAGAGAGAGAGAGAGAGAGAGAAATTTACTCCATTAACTTCATCTTTGTTTACATTGCATTCTTCCCAAGAGGGAGGGCACCTTTAAGGAAATGCTAGACAGATTAGACGGTACAATGGCAAGATTTGAACTTCCTTTCAAATCTTTAATATTGTTCAATACTATTCAATCCACCTTACCGAAGGCGCCATAAATATATACTCCCGCTGCTTTTTCAGTAACCTATGGACAATCATTAACAAAATATTTCCATTTCCAAGAATCTTAGACGCGTAGGAAAAGAAACCGATTTTCGAACCAATTCTATGGTTTACCGTTTGGTTTTGGTGAATTCCGAGCAAACTGATAATGATACGGCGAGGCTTGAGAACCATTTGGTATTGAGAGGCTTCTTGGGTGTTGCTGCCCATTTCTTGAGAATGACCCTTGTGTTCTAAGGCCATTTTTACCATTTGGACTCGACCCAACACGCTCAGTTTGAACAGTCTGAAAATAGTACGATGAGCTCGCCATGTCCTTCAGACTTGGTAAAGGCTTTAAGGCTTCAACAACTTCACTCATCAGAGGCCGGGCTTTGGGATCTCGGCTAAGGCATCGTGCTGCCAACTGTGCAGCTTTTTGGGCACCTTTAATAGAAAAGTGCCCCTCAAGCCTAGGGTCCATTAGACGATAAATGCGTTTCCTCTCACCCAGATGAGGCCTAGCCCATTCCACAAGGTTATGCTCCCCATTAGGCCGATTCTTGTCCACTGATCTTCTACCTGTGAGCATCTCGAGCAAGACAACACCAAAGCTATAGACATCACTCTTTGATGTAAGATGCCCTGTAACAGACAGAATTCAATCACAATAAAATAAAATCGTCATGCAAAATCCTGAAGAATTATTCAACGCATCTAACAAACCCTGATTCAATAAACATCATATGAAGGACTATCGGTGCAAGAAGAGCATCCATCCTAAATTCCAAAAGTACACACGAAACATCTAGATCAAGTTTGAACATCCTTAACTATAAAATTTGGACACTTTTATTATTAGAAAACACTTGCAAACATATTTTAGCAGTGATGAATTTAAATACAATCAAGGATATCATACATGATAACAGATCGATATTAAGCACGACCAAACCAAAAGATTAAATTGCTAATTGCACATGTGAATTGCAATGAGTGGGAGAACATCTAGCCTCCTAAGTGTACTACTTCCATGTTTGAACAAGACCATGATAATCACTAGAAGGACATAAAATGGTATGAAGGCAGCATGTGCCATTAACAAGCGATAGTTTTGAGATAAGCATAATATACCCATCCATATCAGCCTTCACGACTCCTTGTAAGTAGAAACACTGCACTAGAACTGAACGGTCAACATTACAACATAAAAAGATCCATGGCAGATGAGGGGAGCAGGGATGCAGTATTAGAATTTGGGCCCCATCACTAACAGCACAGAACAATTTCATCACAGCAGTCATTTGCAGAGTCCATAGCATCTTAATAAAAGTAATTAAGAACAGAAGTGAAATAAACACTAAATAGAAGAAAAATACACATTTGAATAGGCCAGATTCCCATCTTATTTTGAAGTTAACCACAGAAGTTGTACTTGTACATAAGATTCAGTAATGGAGTAGTTGCAGCATTTGTACCAGAGCAAATGAGTGATACAGAGCAGAAAGGGCATTTGATCATGATTGTACAAGATTCTAAAAGGAAATATCAGCTCAGCTAAGGCTGAAGTATAGTCTCAGACGAAAAGAATTCCTATTGATTAAGAAATTAAAATTGCAATGGAACTTTTCCTTTATTATATAAATTTCCTCTAGTTAGCTTAGGATTCTGTTCTCTTTTTCTAGTTTTGAATACTCGTTCGTCTGATAGGAGCATTACTTCGCAATTAATGACATATAAAAAATTCACCTGTCATGACGTATTCTGGGGCAGCATAACCATAGGTTCCCATCACACGGGTGGAAACATGAGTTTTTCCTTCATCTGGAGCATCTTTAGCAAGTCCAAAATCAGAAAGCTTGGCATCATATTCCTGAAAAATTAAGTTATTAAATTAATTTACATATCAGGAAAATGGATTTTACAAGAATGTGGTTCACCAAGGGTAAGGAACTTACAGCATTTAACAGGATGTTAGACGTCTTAAAATCACGATATATCACAGGTCTTTCTGCTTCCTCATGAAGAAAAGAAAGACCCTCAGCAGCACCAAGAGCAATTTTCATTCTGATAGACCATGGAAGAGGCAAAGATCCTACATTATAACGGGTTAAATTAGTGGAAAGTTGCTACATGATAGGGGAAAGCATAAGTGCTCTAGCATTGAAAATGTGAAAAAATGATATTAGTTCCATACTGCCATTTTTCAAAAATGTCATTCATATGTCCAACACAAAATGCTAAAATGCAGTGAAAATGGAAAAGATTCGAGGCACCAAGATCTAATACCGAATAGGGGGCTTTTGTCTCCACTCAAAACTTTGGTTAGATGCAGCTTCATCATAGATGTGATTGTCATCAGTAAAACCTTACTGCTGCTTTCACTCATACAGAGTTTAATAACTTATGTTATTAAATATTTTGATAGTTTCTTTTTCTCCACCCAAGACTGAATTTGGGTCAATATGCAAATATACTAGCATTTATGTTCCAATCCAATACTTGTGCGCATTACCCAACATGCATCTAGGAAAATGCAGCTACTATGATGTATTGATATGTAAGATTGTTCCGCTTCATCCAGTGCCAAGTCAAAAATAAACATTTTTCAATTCGAATTCACCAGTGGTTCATTATCAGAATGTGCACCAATACACACTTAACAAGAAGAACGTGCTCATTGGACAGCCACAAAAGAAATAAAGGAAATAAAGTATGGTAAAATCTGACCATGTCTGGTTAATGGAAGTCAATTTACACCATAAAATATAAACTAGCAAGTGAACCAAAAAAATTAGTACTCGGAACTTTAAATTTACAAATATATGGCATCATTCTAACCTACACAGTCAAATTATTAACGAAAATAAAAGTAAGAAAAACAAATATTTCATCACTCAGAAAAAGGTCCTGGCCACGACAAAATCACATACGAGAAAATAGAAAAATATTCTATCAACAGAATCCTATAGGACATAATCTGAACTCCAATAATCCATAAAAATACATTGGAAGAAGATTCAATACATACTTCTGAAAAGGTGGTTCTCCAAGCTTCCCCGAGGCATGAACTCATAAGCTAACAGCCTCTGATCTTCTTCAATACAGTAACCAATTAATTTAACCAAATTAGGATGAACGAGATCACCAAGAAAATGTACTTCAGCCTGCCAAAAAATTGCAATTCAGATAATCCAAACAAAATAATACCAATAAAACAGGAAGACAGCCACTCCAAGAATATCATATTGAGAAAGCTTCAAACCAGCCATTCTTTATGACCCTGAAGTCCATCGTGATTGAGGGTCTTCACAGCTACAGTAAGTCCCGTCCCAGGCTTCACCGATGCCGTCCCATTCTCTTCAATCCACCCCTTGAATACACAACCAAATCCCCCTTCACCGAGAAGAGATTCTGGTCTAAAATTTCTAGTTGCCAACTTCAGGTCATTAAATGAGAATTTTCGAAGCCGAGAAGATACTTTAAGTTCCTCTTCAAGTATGAAGCTGGAAGATTTGCTTTCAGCATTGCTCGTGGTGGTGGATGGAAGTACCATGGAAGCTGGTTGTTCTCTGCTAGTGCCGTTCGCTGATTTACTTTCTGTTAACATGCGCAACAAAGCAATAGATAAGAAGAAAGGCACACACGTGGTAGGAAAAGTCTACATTGGCATTGTCTGGCATATCATGTAATGCGGTATATCTTACAATATGGTAATAGGACTGAACTTACAAACAAAGTAGATGGAGATAATATCTAGTAACAAGGTAACAAGTATTGGCACTGAATATGTAAGAGGAGTGAATTTTCCAAATGTATTTAACTAAATATTATGAAACTTCAAAACAAGTAGCATTAAATATTGGATCCAAATTTGTTGACACCAAAAGTAAGCTCATTTTGCATAACATGATAAAGCAACATGCTAATAAAGTTTCCACCTACAAGCTTTAAGTTTTAATCATTGCACCTTCAACCATTCACCTCATTTCTGCTAAAGGAATACACAGAAAACAATTAATTTGTCACGGTAAAATTCTCGGAACAACCAAAAACACTCATCAGCATATTAACCATACTGGCTCTCAAACTATATGCTCAAGATTCACAATAATATAAGGAATCATATTGAATCAAATATCTCAACTTGCAAACCTGGCTATAACATACAACTCTGACAAAGAAGAAAAAGATAACAAAAATAGATGTCAAATCAGACTAACCAATGAACGAAGAATGAAAGCAATAATAAAAGATGAATGGTAACTTGGAATTCAACATTTGGAAAATGGGTAAAAGATTACCGCGGGCGCTGATGCCACTAATGGAGGTATCAACTTTAGATCTTGAACACATACAGCTTCCAATATACCTCAACTTAATCCAACACCCTGTCTTCCCCACAGCATCACCATTTTTCTTCTTCTTCCTCCCCTTTGATTTCGCAACATTCCAAGATTCCGCCTTCAAGCTATCACCACCAAGTCCCATCTTTAAAAAACCTAGAGTAAACAAAACCCCCCTAAATCTCAATTTCCACCCAACGTCAAATAGTCCCTCACTTCCAGTCCTATTCCCCCCTAAACCCCAGAATCAGCTAAATCAAGCCAAAGCTGTATCAGAAAATCAGCCAGAGATAACAAAAGACCACCTTTCACCCACTTCCAAGAGAACCCAAATAGCCAAACTAGAACGGGTGACTTTCTTCTCTTCAAGAACCAACTTTTACTCAAAAATCCACAAAAAAAATTGAAAAGTAGCTCACCCTAGTTCACAGGATCAGCTAACTCTAAAACATCCTTTGTCCACTTTTAAGTTAACCCAAATACCTTAAAAGATCGCTCATCACTCTTTCCACTTTAAGATTTTCTCAAAAACCCCAGAAAAAATGAATCGGCCCCAGTTGAAAAGATGAGCTGAAATTACATTAAGAGGGCTCAAAAGAGCTAGGTGATTGCAGATCACATGCTTGACATTCAAAGAAGAAAACTTTACCCCTCGGCTCTGTGCAACACGCAACTCTGAAATCAATAATTATGATAATAATAATCTCAGTTCAAAAAGTAAAACAATTACGACGCCACCACCCCCAGAAATGTCTGTTCTTAAAGAAGGATATTGGAATCCCCACAAAAGACTCAAATATATGCTGACCAGTTCAATGCTCAAAAGAATATTGTACCAATCCTATCTTCAAACGGCGTATTTATATTTTATCTATTGCGTGCAATGTCTGTGTATATGAATAAAAAATGAAACAACTTTGCTACATGTACAACACATAGATTATAATATTTGGTTACAATCTCTCACAAAGGAGGTGGGCCTCGCGATTAAAATAATAGTGGGTCCCACCTCCCTTGTGAGAGGTTGTAATCCAATGTTGTAACCCAATATTGTACGAGGAGCATTATTCAAAATGAAAATAAAAAGAATCCTATTTGAATCCTATTCTTTAAAATTCAAAATTTTTGAATTTATTTATAATTCTACATTTTACTAATAAAATAATTTTATACGTACATTCAAAATAATTTTTTATCAAATCTATTCTTTTTAAAAAAAAAAACTCATGATTTTTTCCAAAAGCAAATGGGAGGGTGCCCGGAGAACAAGGGCAGGAAGCTCAAGTGCCATAAGCACCCTCCTCAGCCATTTAATGATCGTACAAATTCGACACATTAGCCCAAATGAAATCATGTTGGTTTACTGGCATTCATACGTTCGTGGTGAACGTTTGAATCCCTCTTCCCCCATTGTACTAAAAAAAATCTAGTTTTCAAGCAAATTTTAATAATTGTTGATATTGATTTTCATAAATATTTTCAAATTGGTAGATATCAGGAGAGAACTATCTCATAAAGTTCAGGTTAAATCAAGAAAGAGGACATTTTTGGATGAGAATGAGCGGTCAGTTTCCACTAATGCAAAACGAGGGCAATTCGGGCAAGAGAGATAACTAGAGGCGGGACCCACCACTATGATGACGTGTTTGGTTTTTGGTTTGCCGAGGCGCCACGAGCGTCACTGAGGTGATTTTAGCCAATTACGCTGCAAATGCAGAATTTTTAATTGAAAAATCTTTACAAATAAGTCCCCGTTTGTTTCTCATTTTTCATCCATAAAAATGAAAAATATGACCGTTATCCATCACATCAAGTCATCAATTTTGAATTTCTATCTCTTTTGTGGGGCTCAATAACACTATATTTTTCATTCTCATTCTACAATAATGAGAATCAAACGGGCCCTAAACACATGAAACAACATCATTAGAAGGTGGGGAAAAAATAAAAATAAAAGTCCAATTGCACACTGCTACGTCAACTTCGGTACAAATTCTATAAAGTTTTTCCTGTATTCACGACTACAGTCCTCTCGTGGCACCTTTTATAATGAATTAAGCCCTGCGTACATGGCTTAATTTTACAGGAGCCTTACAGGGCCCTCACTGTAACACAGGGCCCCACCCCATTGTATTGAAAAAATGATTAATTTATGTATACATAGATTAATCCATAGAACTTGACATAATGTGAGTGGGGTGGGGCTCATGCTACAGTAGCGTGGACCTCACCCCACTCACATTATGTCAACCCCTATGTGTACTAGCATGACCCTTAAAAAAAATATGTGGCCCCCACCCCCATGTGTGTTACTTGGCAGGGGCTGTGAAACAGGCTCCTATAAGTATAGCACTACTCTTTTATAATTGATTCGACTTAGGTACGGTCATATTTAGCCCTCATTTGGCCCCATAGAATTACGATTCATTTTCTCTTCTTATTAATCACACATTCTCCAATAAAATAATATTACACGTAAAATCAAGAATTTTTTTTTTCTTTTTTAAACATGCATTTTTGAAAAAATTACTATTCCTCACATTATAATGTGAAATAAATGGACCAAAAGAGCACTTAAAAAATACTTTTTAAATGAATTAATAAAAATTACTTTCTAAGCAACTTAAAAGGTACATAATTGACAAAATAAATAGAAAAACATGCTTTGGCCCCGTTATCTCAAAAATTCATTTTTTCAAAACTTATTTTTAATGACGCATTCTCCCATAAAATAATATTACACGTAAATAAAAAAATTCTTACTTTTTAATCGCGTCTTCTCCAAAAAAATTACTATTCAAAAATACGTTTTGTTTTTCCCAAAATTACATTTTAATGGAGCTCAAACAAGGGCTTACGTGTTTCAATACAGGTAAAAATAATATCCATTTATTTGATAATGAGTGAAAAAATAATTCTATTTAGTACAAGTGATGTTAAAGCATTAGTTTAGGTCATCATACTTAGCCCTGTTTGGTAGAAATTAAAATTCAGATTTTAATTTAAGTTAATCCGGTAACTCATTTTAACCATACATTTTATAGGATCCAAACATTTAAATCACATATTTCATTAACTTTTATCAGAATCAATTAAAAAATTTACTTTTAATCCTCACCAAACAAGAGTTACATTGTATTTAAGTGAATTTATTATTTAACGTTATGCAGTTGATACTAAATATCATTACTCGTGATGAAATGATTCACATTGTTATTAAAAAAAAGTCTTAAACCTTAAAATTTATAAATAATCATTTTTTTTTTATGAAATCACAAGTATTATTCACTTATTAATAATCGATTTCTATCTATTAATAATCAATTTTTATTAATAACAAGCATATTCACTTATAAAGTGAACCATTTATATATATTTTTTCTCAAGAGGCCAATTTGTTAATTTTAATTAAATAATCACCCTGGGCGCAATATTATAGGGTTAAAATAATTGTTAATTAATTATTGGATCTCGTTTTATCCCTATTTTTGGGTAAAATTTATTAGGGAATAGTGATTTTTTGAAAATGTATGATTAAAAAGTGAAGAAA
>CAIGRT010082703.1:0-13251 GCA_903798405.1 Fraxinus platypoda
ACCTAGTCCATGTGAGAAATTGCAAGTATTTTTATATCATAAAAATTATTCGAAAGATTAAAAACAATCTATAAACGGTTGCCAAACAAGGGCACCGCAATCCATATTGGGATAGCTAAAAAGTTACAAATATCTTTTGACATTATTGACTTTGGGCTTGGGATTCATTGTTCCCATCAAGGCCAACGTACACAGCTCAAAGCCACTGAACAACCTGTGCAGTCAAATCTGATACTATCTGACTGTAAAGACGATACAGTTATAACCTGTGCAGTCAAATCTGATACTATCCTACTGTAAAGACGATACAGTTATAGATTTGGTTCATGTTTGAGTCACATTATTTTTTCCATTCACATTCTTCTACTCATTTTTAACCACACATTCTTCAATAAAATAATAATTTTCATCACATTAATAACTTTTCCTTCTTTTTCAACTACATATTCCTCATCACATCAACAGTAAATTTCAACCACATATTCTCATCACATCAACAGTAAAAATGCATTCTTTTTTCAAAAATATGCATCAAACGGGGGCTTAGTATGATTTTTCCATTTGTATAGGAAATGATTGACAGAAGAGGTTGATAACCTCTCACATGCGCGCGGGCCCCGAGTGAATAAAAAATTCCAAAAAAGTGGGTCCCCTATTGTAAGTGCTTGGTCAATCTCTTATGTCAATCATTTCGGTACAAATAACATAGTTATAATTAGTATTATTACATAGTCGTATCCTTGTCAATTTAGAAATGCATCTACTTGCATAAAATGTGATGCATTTGGCCTTAAAAAAATTGTGATGCTGTACATCAAGTTTGACATCATGTGAGTTGACAGATTTTTTTATATCGATTTTAACAGTACTTTTTCTAATCAATAGCCAGATTTTCTACACATACGAGGGATATCCCAGATATTTTCAACCATAAATGTACAAGAAGCATAATTCTTATTAATAATATTAATATGAGTAAGCACATGACTACCTTAAATCACTCCAATAACCTATTTCTGCCGTCGCCTTCACGAGACCTTTATTTCAGCCCCCTTCCCCCATTTTCTTGCATGAATTCTACGACTTTATGCTTCTTGGACCGATAAAAGTATCATTTTTCTGTTGACCTTCTCATCCACACACACACTCACATATACAGACAAAGCCCTGTGATCAAACAGAGGAGATAACAGCACGTAATTCAGAAGCAACCAGTGAATTTATATTTACGTAAACGCAGTCCCATAATCAAACGAGAATAGATTTCACTCCCATTCCCTTTCTTGTTGTAATTTCTGAACTTTCAAGAAAATCTAGTATCATACCTGGTACCACTGTTTTGTTTCCTTGTACACTGCTATAGCCAATTTAGGCAATGCGTCGAACATGTTTGAGTGCACCGAATTCAGAGGACCATGGCATAATCCATACCATATTCTCGTACGATACTATCGTCATGTTAGCTGCGATTGTTTCTTTGCTTGTGGTAGTTCTCTTTGTTTTGTTGTTGCATATATATGCAAAATGGTTTTTGGCTCAAGCCCGTCATAGAGGTGGGACATCTGTGCCGGTTCCGCAAGTATTGGGGGCTCGGTTTCATCATTTTTATACATTTACAGTTGATACGAATTACGCTATTTCTCCATCCAAGGGTCTTGAATCTTCAACCATTTCTTTAATTCCGCTATTCGCGTTCAAAGCAGAAGAACACAAACATGGTCTGCAATGTGTGATTTGTTTGAATTTATTTGAAAACGAAGAAGTTGGGAGAAGATTACCAAAATGTGATCATGTATTTCATGTTGGATGCATTGATATGTGGCTCCATTCTCATACAACATGTCCAATTTGTCGAACTCCCGTTGTATCTGATAGTACAAATTCTGCAGATTCAAGTTCACCACAAAACGAAGAGATTCTGAATCAGGGGTTATCAGAGACAAATCTAAATGAATTGCGGATCAGCAATGCGGATTCTATATTGGAAATTATAGTGAGAGATCCGAATTCAGAAATCGAAAATGTAGAGATAAATGATTCATCATCGTCCATCGGGAGCTCCCTGAAGAGAATGTTTAGCAGGAACAGATCTGAGCGGAAGTTTGATTTACCGAGCAACGGCAATGAATCAAATATTTGAATATATGTATGTGGTTTGTTTTCTATACAGTTGCTTCTGTAGATGAACAGTTAAAAAAGTAAAATGAAACAGAAAAAAGAAATCAGTTTTTCATTTGTTAGCAAATGATTTTCTTGCACACTAAAATATACTGTTAAGGTGTAAAAGATCTTTATTCCACAAAAAATTCGACTATCATTTGTACTCTTACGATCAAGTCAACTATCAAAACGAGAAGAATGAATACATGAGAGATGGGTGATAGGGGATTTGATTAGGGATATCTCCAATGTAAATGGAGTCACCTACATAGTAAGGGAAATGAGTCAAGATGGGTTAATAGATTAAGCTCAAACCCAAATCCAAGAAGAGGTTGCTTGATTTAATCAACCTAATTCAATTGACGTTTTAGTCAACTAATGTTGGATCATCTCTATCACGTCTATGTCAGGTAATTTATAGATATAATATTCATAAATATAAACTTTGTTCTCGTTGATTGAAGTAAATATTCTACTTTATTCTTATGCATTCGATGCCTATTTCTGCCCGTCTATATGTTACTTCAACATTGTCACCACTAATCACCATTATCAGATGGTGGAGAAACCTTGACGCCGAGCTCATGAAATGAGATCGAAGTTAATTCAAATTCTGTCAATGTATAGTCCAATATTCCACTTCGATTGAGGACTAATCGACTGTTTTTTACAATGTTGTAATCGAGATATAGTATCGATCCCAAGTCACAATGTAGGCCATTCGATCATATAAATATTAGTCTTCATATGCATAGAGAATGTGCCCGAGTAAGCAATTGTGAAATGTATTTCTATGCACCGTGTAAGAAGCACCCATCTCACTTTGAAACCAAACCAAATCGTTTCATTTAAAACTAGTGGTTCCATTTATAAGATTCTCATCGGTTCTCAATTTGGTTTGGTTTTCTTGAAACCGAGCTTTACCGTGCCTACCTCTAATTCCAAGGGAATTCGTTAGGGTAACGTTTCCATAAAAATGGTGTGTTTTTCCCATATCCACAGTAGTTTTCAATATGAAATTCTACCAATTGATATGTTCCCACAAATTATTGACTATATCTGGAAACAATTAAAAATTCTTCCCTTTAGAAATTGCATAATATACACACAGAAACAAAAGAAAACTCGTAAACAAAAAATCATCCACAAATTGCCAATATTTTGGTATTTAAAAACTGTTAAAAGGAGATTCCTTATTCGACCACACACCCATTTACAACCACACAGGAAACAGATCTCCCTGAGCGCTACAAAATATTACATGAACACTAATTTACTTCCTTTTTACAGAGCCTGCATAATCATTCCATTTATTGTTCTCCTGTTATACAGCCAGATTTGGACGCTGAAATCTTCAGACAAGGCAGCTCTCACGTTGTGGTTTGGGCTGGTACTTGGTTCGCTGCTCAGACCAGTAAGCATGGGTGGTTAAGACCCTGTCTAGAAGCTCTTGAGGTACCGGCTCGCCTCTCCTTTGCTGAGGGGATATTCTTGCCGTGTGCACCAGTGTTTTCCACTTGTCCTGGAGAATTCAAATGTCACAAAACCAAGACACCAATAAATGCATTAGGTTAAGCAAATAATCAATTAATCTTTTACTATCCAACACGAGCACTAAGAGCTTCTAGAATAGTCATGTTCGTTATGTATTACACAAGAAGGTCACAGGGATTGAGTCATCAGTTGATGCATAACATAATTATTACTAGGAAATTCATCCAGACTTCATTTCATAAATAGAGTCATTCGGACATCTAACTGTTTGCCTTTTAGACGGGTGATAATGCCTAAAAGTTGGACCATTTTGGCGGTTAAAAGTTAAGTAACCAACAAAGCAATTAAACCACCTAATTTAGCAAAAGTGGAAGAATAATGTTATTTGTACATAAAAGAGTTATATAATGATTTACATACGAATGCGGTGTCAAAAAGAGAGTGGAAAAGTTTTTTTTTCTTATTTGGTTAAAGAAATTCTGACACAATCATATCTCACCGCATCACATATATGTAAACCATTGTACATGTAGCACAACCGAAAGTGGAATGATGACCTAAGCTGAGACAAAAAGGGAAAAGGACAATACGAATATAAAAAGCAATGGAAAGCCAAAGAATTGAATGCAAGAAGAACGCATCAGTTACTCACCTTCAAATCCACATAAGTTCTATGTTTCGCATTATCAAAGGCTCTCAGCTTAACATCACGCCATCTGAGGAAGAAAACCACCAGAGTTCAAGAGATTAAAGACAATGAACAAAATAAAAGAAAAGAAAACAAATCCCGCAGCAGATAGAATAGCATACATTCAGCCTTTTCATGCATCATTTTAACACTTTATGCCTTTTATAGCTACATCTCCGTTAGCATAGCTTGTTCAGCGGCAAGAAACCACCACTTTTCCTATAATTCCATATTTAGGTTTTTAAGGGAACATACCTTCCTGTACCAAGCTTCTCAACAGCCTGAACCAATGCTTCCACTTCAGACACAGTATAAGGGTTACGCATTCGACGCTGCGCGGACTCAGATTGCTTAGATTTGCGCATGGGAACAATAGCTAATGGCTCTCTCATTTCAGGAACAGCAACCAGTGCTCGTGAACCTGTAGGGGTTTTCTCTAATGACATATCAGGAGTAGAAGGAGCTGAATCATTATCGATTTCAGGGACATTCCTGATGTTACTTCCTGCAGAATCCAGAAGAGCATCCAAATTCCCATGCTCAACAGCATCTTGAACCGCATTGGTAGTAGGAGGGCTCCTGGTGTCATGGCACAGGTAAAAGATTGTGAGACTTAGTATACAGAGTGTCACCCAACAGATATCATAACACAGCAAGAATACCTTGCCAGTGGTTGTGGATTATCCCGAGGAAGTTGGAAAGGATCTTCTGGACACAGTGTTGGGGAAGCTTGAGTAGGGTTGGGCTCCAGCGTAAAACCCAGAGCATCTGATTTGTTATCATGAGAAATTCCGGTTTGCAATAAAGTTCTGTTATCATCTTTAATCTTTTTACCCTGGAGAAGCATTCCAACACGTAGTCCATCACCGAGTATTGCAGTCACTGCTTTCATAACAGTCCTCTGAATAAAATTTAAAAGCAAGAAAATTATATGCTGTTAGGCGAAACTAGTTGAATATGAATCAAGTTGACGTACAAAAAGCGGAGAGAAGAACACGACACTGGGTATACATCAACCACTGAGAATTGAAAAAATATATATCTGAAAAGTGGAAGGAAAATGCAATTCCAAGATTGAGGCAACAGCACCAAAAAATATTTCCCACCACTATAAAGATGATGGCTACAAGAGCATATCTGAAAAGTCAAGATTTGTTGTTCTCATACCTTAAGAGAACCAACAGTTGCTGTTTCTGGAATCTCAATAAAAAGCTCAGGAACCCTAAAAGACTTGATCTTAAGCTTCACTGAGTGAAAGGAAAAACATCTCCATATGAGTACCTCTTTCAATGTCAGACACAGGTTTAATCATAAAAGTAAAAACGGAATTACTCTATCAAAGGTTCTCATACCATGGGAATTGGACTGGAAGGGAGGACATTCACCTGCTGCAGAAGTGGGAGTAGCATTCACTGCATTCGGCGTAATAATAATTAAAAATTTGTCGATTAGCTCCAAGAAAAATATAAAATATGCATAGGACGTGCGCGCGCGTGCGAGTGTGCATGCAAGACTGTAAATGAACCTCCAGGCCATGCAGAACCAGAGCTGCGGGCAGCTCCTTCGGAGTCATTATCTGGCAACCTACATGTTCCATCACTGCTAACGAGTACATCAGAATTAGGTGTCGAGCTAAAGTAATAAAGCTTTCTTTTCTTGAAGGGGTAATCCTTCTGAGATATTTGGCGCTTATAGCGGTTCTTTGTGTTTGGAAAACTGCATCTCTTTTTATCTGAAGACATTGTTATAACATCAAATTAAATATATCATCCGGACTGCATGAACATATCTGGGCCACTTTTAAATTAAAGCAATTCACAAAATATCTTACTGGCGTTGTAACCTTCTCCCTTCAGATTTTTAGTCGCTTTCAAATGCTTAGACACTAGCGACTTCCTAATTCTACAATCTCCACTACGAGGCAGAGACCTAATGGCCTTATTTGCATTTCTAGGTTGAGTGCGCCTAGAAGAGTTTTCATCATTATCTCTAGTAACTATCTTTATACCCTCTGAATTAAAGGGGAAAGAACCACAAGATATGTGGCCCCTGCAAGAGGGAAAATTTACACTATTAGGTGATCTAACTAATGCTGACTCTTTTCTTTCCCAAGTCTCTGGACACCCTGGACTGCACATATCATCCCTACTACTTATTGACAAATTTCTAAAATCTTTGGACTCCATTTTTATCTGTTTTTCGCTTTCACCCTCTAATCTACAACCTGTGGATACTCTGCAACCAGAAGACTGAACATCTAGTTTCTGAGTGATAATCCGGAGTCCAAGTTTGCATTCATCATCAGCAAATTGTTCTACACTACCATCCTTTCGAGAGTACTCCGATGTTATTACAGAAGCAGGCAATGAGCACGCATCATTTGGAAGAGATGTCAGTTCATTTGAACAAAAATTTGAAACGAGAACTTCTGGGACTTGCTCCGTAAGGAGAGTACTCTCATCACAGACGTTTAGATCACAAGGTTTTACTATTAATGGTTTATCTGTGGCACAATCTCCTTCTGTAATTGAATCTTCCACAACTGCCTGCTGCTCTTCACCAGAAAACGTATCCAGGGGTTTTGGGGGAATTCCCCCCTCCATAAGTAACTCGTCAGCTACAGTAGCCAATAAGTCAAATGCACCCAACTGGTGGTCGTCATTTTTGCTTGGAAATATGCATCTCCTCTAACACAAAGTGACAATTTAACAGGAAACAAGTAAGTTTTTCAGAACCACAAACCAGAAAAGTAAAATATTAGCAGTCCAGGAAAATCTGTATTGTTACCCTGGAAGATCTGGCAGCTCGGGGTATGGGAGGCACCTCATAGCCATTAAATCCATAGTCTAGCCTCTTCTGCAACGCCATATCTCAGTAACCATACCATGAATAAATCATATTAGCAAAATGCCAGAACTCATTTACAGTTGTTCACAGTATAAAATCCAACATCAAAGTGCATCCACTAGTTACTTATGCAAGGAAAGCCCAAGTGCAAGAAACCCTGCCAGCATAAGCATTAAAACTATTAAATCAACGTAACAAGTTTAAGGTAAATCAAATTAGTACAAACCCAGAAGGCAAATTGGTGAAAACAAAATAGTCCGACAGCTGCCACATGGTTGAGAGTATATCGATGCATATGATACGGCAGTTAGTTATATTCTTTAATTGCACCAACTGGACAATATAGTATCAACACTAAAACTTCCATACCAAACAAACAAATTCAAACACGGAACATGGTAATCATGGAAGGCTACTAATTTAATGAAGTTGTCAGCCATAAAAGAATTTGGTTTAAATATAAAAGCATCTAATAGCCATAACAGAATTTGGCTTAAATATAAAAAGCATCTTACGTCATAGATACGCATATTCCACCCAACCTAAGCTAAAAGAAGAAATCGGAAAGAAAACCACTGGTGGAATGTAAAAACTACTTCTACAGTAGGCATATAAAAGGGTAGTATTTTTCAGCCCAATCGTATTAAATGTAAAATAATTCCAGAATACAAGATAAGAAAACCAAATCTTAAATAGTCAATCCAACCTTAAGAACTGTTGTAACTGCATTTTTAACCACAATCACTTTACATTTCCTATAAAATCACTCCAAAGGCAACTGTTGAGAGAACCAAGATTCCTCGCACGAGTTATCTTAAGAACTAAAAAATTAGATAAGGTTAGTATAATCAGAATATAGTTGATACACATCCTGCAATTAAATATATATATATATATATATCTAAAGCGCTGAGTGAGGAAAAAAAAGAAATGTAATGCATGAAATGCAGCTATTCTTGTCACGGGAATGGATGTAAAGATTCACATATATAATGCATGAATATAGACCACCTTATCTGATTTAGCATATTAAGTTCATAAAATGGAATCTTTTTATCAATTCCAAATCCATCACTATTTTCCCTTCACGGGAAAAAAACTTATGTATGCCAAACAAAGTATATAAAAGAAAAGAACACAATAAAACCATAACTAAAACATTCCCCAAATGAATGTGTTACGCCAAAAACCAGATGATTTCATGCATCACTGAACTTCAAAACGTATACGTATAAAATTGCATACATAAAGAATGATGATCTAAAAGGAGCTACAATAATCAATGGCAGAACCATCTTGAACAACTAAAAAGATTCAGAGTATAATAGAAACGACACAATCTAGACAATCTTTAATAATTTCAGAAACAAATAAATTAACCCCCAAATTATTTTCTTTTCAGGAAAACAAATAAAAACCTTTGCATGGAAAAATCCAGCAGATCGAGAGGAAAGTTCTATATGTGCAGAAAAGAGTATCTATTGTAATCAGAAGAAATCATAAAACACAGAAAATAGAGAGATGCCTTGTTTGGTTGAATGAAATCTGACAACAATCTCTAACTGATCGCTAAACAAACTCCCAAAATTAGAACTTTTCGTTCACTTTCCCAAAATTACTTAGCACTGAAGGAAGATTTTGAAGCAAACACTCAATTTTTCCTTTATAATGAACAAAATGACAAAGAATATGGATATATCACCTTTAAAACTGCAATTTCCCTTCAACACCACAATTTTTTTTTGCAAAATTCAACATTATTTTTCCTAGAAAACAAAATCCCTGTAGAATTTGCGTAGAAGAGGAGCAGTATAATGCAAGATCGGAGAATTTTTTAAACAACAAATCTAAAAGGGATCCGAATTTTTCATTTCCACAATACCAAATTCTCTGTCTACTATAAATCTATGTAAAAAAAATTCACACTAAATAAATTGCCAAAACCCCCTGAAAAACACTCCACCATTGCTTAAACCCCAATTCTTTATACAATCCACCCCTTCCACCGGACCCATCGGTAACGGGCCGTGGAGCGACCGGCTATTGCAAGTTGCTAGAAGAACTGCCTAAAGACCTGTTCTGATGTGGGCCCAGTTGTGTACAGGATGGTACCACGTGGAGGAAGATTGGGATCCTGTGGTCAAGCCTGGTTTGCACCGTCAAGAAGAACGTTGGCTCGCGAATTTTAAATTTTTATTTTAATTTTGTGTCAAAATTCATTTTGGACAAAGTTTTAAATTCCAATTTGGGTTGTCCAAGAAAACCGAATTGTGATGCAAATGTCCCAACGAATGGACAACCAATTTCGCTAGGTCTTTGCTTCAAGTAGTTGTTCGGTAGGGATTAAAATTAATTTTTTTAATTTAAATTTTAGTCACGTATTTTATCGAATTTAACAATTTTTAATCATACATTTGATTAATTTTTATCAAAATTTAATAAAAAAATAATTTTAATCCCCACTAAATAGGGGCTAACTAAAAACCTATATTTGGTTTAGCTACAAATATGTGTAGAAAATTTTCCATTTTTCACATAATTTTAGAAAATAAAGGTCATATAGAAACTTAGTCCTTGTTTGGACTCCATTTTTTCAAAATTCATTTTTAACCACATTCTCTTATAAAATAATTTTACGCGTAAATTCAAATCTTTTCCTTATTTTTCGACAAACATTCTCAAAAAAAAAAATAAAAAAAAATCACTATTTTAAAACACATTTCCTCCCCAAATTTCATTTTAATGAAACCCAAATAGAGACTTAACACAACATATCAAATGCGCATTTTATTATATATTAAAAATCTTACTATAAATTTGGACACGAATGAATAATAAGTATCGATAAAAAAAAAAAAAACTAAATTGCAATTTTGTCGTGGACGTATAAACTTTGTTTATTATTTAGTCCCTATTTTGATAGCCATTATTTTGAAAAATTGGCGTTTTGAATAGTGATTTTTTGAAAAATGTTTGGTTAAAAAGTAAGAAATTTTTTTTAAGTTTATGTGTAAAATATTTTATTTTATAAATACGTGGTAAAAAATAAGTATGAGAATTAAAGAATTTTGAAATAATGATTGTCAAACAAAAACTTAGTATAAACTGTATAATACTAGAATAATGCTGTTTGTACACCAGGTGTACGTACACCTCTCTCACATGAATAGTGTGCGCGAATATTTTATTGTCTGTGGGACCCCCCTCCATGTGAGGAGGGTGTAAAAGATTCTGTGAATGATTATGTACATGTAGCATGATTGATAATACTATGCCCTTGTTTGAGCCCCATTTTCCAAAAAAAATAAAAAAGTATTGTAATAGTAATTTTTTTAAGAATATTGGTTAAAAAATATATAAAAAATTAAATTTACGTACAAATTTTATTCGTAAAAAAAATTAAAATGAATTTGAAAAAAAATGAATGAATAATATTAATTGTAGGGGAATAAAAAGACAAATAATACTATTTCTACGTAATGGAGTTATATAATGATTTACATATCAATTATGTGTTAAAAGAGAGTGGGGATTTTTTTTTTTATTTGATTGAAAAAATCCTAATTAAATCATATTTCACCGTATATAAATCGTTATATACACGTAGCACGAGCTTAAAAAGAATATCTTGATTAGACGGAAGAATGACAAAATACACCTACTTATAAACCACGTACCACCATATCCCATCCAACTGTCCAAGTCACACCCAAAAAGGGTAGTCTCGTAATTTCATTTCGAACTCCGTGATAAGCATGCTATCATTTTCAGATACTAAGATCAAATTAAAAAGTATGTTGCTGGCGTGCTATAATATCTTGTCACGTCAGATAAAATAGATACTGAACTATTGTTTATTTGGAGGTATATTCGTGGTGCATCCTAATTTGGGATGATATTAAACTCATTGTTTCCTCATATTTGTGCTTGTGTTTTTGGAGAAATTATAAGTTTATCGAAGTTATATATTAACAAAAATGAATGGTTGATATTAAAGTAAAAATTGTTGATCATACGGAATGTATAGTTAAACTTAAAATTTTTTACATTGATTTTTAGATTATAATGAAATTATAAGCACGTTTGAGAATGGGAGCAAGTCTTTGATATCATGTTGTTATTGCTTAGTTACGGTCTATCTCTATCTATCAAAATTTCACCTCTCTACTTCTTTTGTTTGAAACAAGACCGGGTCGGTATAACCCTATTGTAAAGAAAGAAACCCCCGAAGTGGTTCATCGTCAGAAGAAGGGTAGTAGTATTTCCTATTGATTTGTCTAGGGGGATGTAAAAGAGAGTTTTCTCATCAAAAGACGGGGGGATTTTGCACTATACAATGACCACTACAAACGATCTTTAAGGTGAATATAATTAGGGATAATTGCAATCGAGGCCCCAAACCTTTCAAATAGTAGCAGACTTTCTCCCAATCTTTCAATCGTTGCAGCTATCTCCTTAAACCTTTCAAATCTTAACAGCCGAGGCCCCAATGTACGGTTCCATCCAATCTGTCGTTAGTGACCAAAAAATTAATTTTGATCACATTTTAATCAATTTTAAAAAGACAAAATAGTAATTTAATATTTTCTCATAAAATAATTAAAAACTTAAATAAAAAACCAAAAAAACTAATAAAAAAGGAAAAACCATCTTCTTCATCAGCCCCCAATCCCCATCCCACCCCAACCCCCTCAACCCAAAACTAGAAATTTTCCACCGACCACCCTCGCCATCTTCATCGACTACCACAGCAACCGCAACAATCACAAATGTCGAGCCATCTTATCTAGCCGCAGCAGCAGCTGCAGTTAGTGAAGTCGAAAAATCAGCTACCAAAGTTTTCGTCGCTGCTACAGATGCCATTTTTAACAACGCAAAAAGCTCCGCAACCAGCCGTATCTTCCTCTCATCCTTCCGTTTGACCTACTTTGTGACTCTTTTCTACTCCAAATCTAAATTTGTTGAACAATTTTGATGTTTTGGAGAAAAGTGATTTATATACAGCTAAAATTTAGAAATTTATGAAAATCAGTGGGTTTGTTTATCAGTTATTTCAGTTTAGTTACAAAGTTTTGATCTTTTCATTTTGAACATTCATAATTTTCAGAATGATTTTAGAATTCGTTCTTTATATAATGAGCTCCCCACATAGACAATTTTGTCATTTATTGGTTTATATAAATTTGAAAGATAAATTGGTTAGACATACTAATTTGTTTTTAAGAACAAATTGGTGGCAGTGGTCGATGGAGATGGCGGCGATGGTGGGGTCGGTGGCAAATTTCTAGTTTTGGGTTGAGAGGGTTGGGGTGGAGTTGATGAAGAAGATAGTTTTTCCTTTTTATTTTATTATTTTTTTGGTTTTCGATTTAAGTTTTTAATTATTTTATGGGAAAATTATTAAATTACTGTTTTGCTCTTTTAAAATTGATTTAAATGTGGTGAAAAATAATTTTTTTGGGTCAACTAACGACAAATTGGATGGAAACTGTCAAGTGGGGCCTTAGCTGTTATGATTTGAAAGGTTTGAAGTGATGGCTGCAACGATTGAAAGGTTAGGAGAAAATATGTCACTGTTTGAAAGGTTTGGAGCCTCAGCTGCAATTATCCCTGATAACTATGTAAGAGAAAGTCGAAGTAAAGCAACTAAACCGGGCCTAGAATAGTTTTGATCGAAAGTTACCATACTTTTCTTTCCAGGCTAAAGTTGTAAGGGATTCAAGCTTGCAAAATGCCTTTCATTCTTGGGTAAGGCTTTGGACACAGGTGCGAGCACCCCTAGTCACTAAGTAGTGCTAATTCGGGGGATTGGACTCCACCAAGAGGTTCTTTCTGTTGGAAATTTACTTATCATGCACAGCGAAAAATATATTAAATTTCAATTCCCACCACGGATATGCAATGTGTTCAGATAGAAACTGTTATATGAATTATACATTTGATGAATTCTGCAAACTCTTTTGCTGATTCTCGAACTTCAATGATCACGATCTGCAATCCAAGCTGTCCAATTGTCCAGCCTCCAATGGTGATCCACACAGAGAATAAGAATGACGGCTAGA
>CAIGRT010082723.1:0-10595 GCA_903798405.1 Fraxinus platypoda
AAAATCATACTAAGATTTGGAGTTTGATCTTAAGAGGGCTTGCTTGGGAGTTTCGGAGTACCGAGTATGAGTATTTTTTAAAGTACCGATTTTGAGTGTTTATGAACATATCGGTTTTGAGTTATTTTAGCAGGTTTTTAAAATTGTTAAAGTATACTGGAGAGTTTATTATTCACTAATTATGAAATTTTTTAAAAGAATAAAATTATACATACGTCTCTTAGTAAAATATTCAGTTTATAGAATCTTGTAGGGATTTTTTTTTTTCTCATAAGTGATATTTTACTTATAGAAATTTTTTTTACGTATAAGTTAATATTTAATTTAAAAAATAAATAAAGTTAAATATTTACTTAAAACTTTAAGTTAGTATTTTACTTATAGGCAAATTTTACAATTATAAGTTAATTTTATATTTTTAAATAATTTTAAGTGAATTTTTTACTTGTAAGAAACTTTATATATTTTATATGTAAATTTTTATCTTATTAGTAGTATTTTTATTTTATAAATAGAATTTTTTGACATAATTTTTTTTTTTACTTATAAGTAAATTTTTAATTGTAATGTAATTTTTCTTATCTTCTAATTAATCTAGGCTACTTTTTATATACTAGATTTAGACGAGAGGGAAAGCTAGCTATAGCTAGATATATAAATCTTTAGTTGACTAGACACTATGCGAATAAACAGAGATCCGGTCATTCAACATTACCTTAGTAATAGAAGAGAGTCATGAAGTCTTGACAACTCCTCTATCGCTAGATTAGAATATTTCCTTGAATCCTAGATATAAGGATTCACAACCTTTTAAAAACCCTAAGATCATATACTTGGAATCAAACAAGTATCAATAGAAAAGAAGAGAAGTGATTTACTTATAAGTATTAATTATAATGTAGTTTTTTGCTTATAGATTTAATGTATTTTTATTTACAAGTTAGTTTTGAAAAAAAATATGTTGACTGAAAATAATTATTTTATATAGAGTAAAATTATAAAAGTATGGGAAACAACCAAAATCGGTCAAAACTACACTATATCGATTTTGGATGGTTTTTAAACGATTCAGGATCGGTGCTAAGAAAAATTAGCAAGTACCGATTTTTCCAACCCCTCATATACGATACCACTCAAAATCAGTTAAATAAAAACTCCCAAGCAAGCTCTAAAGCATCAATCTAAGTGAAATTTTATCCTTAACATGGGAATGGTATAATGGAGCACTTTTAAGAAGAAGAAAATATGAGGTGACTTCCGAATATTCAGTTGTTTTAAGATTTCATGAATTACATTTCAANTGAAATTTTATCCTTAACATGGGAATGGTATAATGGAGCACTTTTAAGAAGAAGAAAATATGAGGTGACTTCCGAATATTCAGTTGTTTTAAGATTTCATGAATTACATTTCAAGAGTTCAAACATACCAACGTATTACACAAATTCAGCTTTCTTTTTAATTCAGTATAAAAATTGTTTTGATTTAAGAAAAAGTTCGAAAAATTATTTCTAAAAATTTCGCTTCGATAATTTTCGATAAATATATTAACGATGAAAATGTGGCATGGCATGAGTTGAGTTTGGATAACCTATCTTTTTTATTTTGTATGACTTTTAGATTTAATTAAGAAAATATATATAATAGATCCACAAATTCCTTTTCATTCTTTTATTATTTTAGAGGATTTAATTCTTTAGTTTTTTCAATTAAAGTCTTGACTTTTAATTCTCCTTGCCTACTCCTAAGATTAATTAAGTTTGACCATTCAATTGAAAATAAATTTTGTATAGACCTTCTTTTAAAAAATTAAAATAAAATCAAAGTGGCCAAAATATTTTTTTTGTTTATTTACTTATCTAAGTTTAATATTGTCAACACGTTATATAATCGCTTTCGTGACACTTGTGCTTATAATGATAAATTTTAGTCTCCAATTGGCCCTCTTTTTTCAATTTTATTTTTAATTACACGTCATTCTAATAAAATAATTTTGTACTTGAATCCATCCACAAATATTTTATAAGCCATTATTATTTATTATTTATTATTTCATTAATTTAATTTTGATTTCATTCTCAAAATTTAAATTAAGGTTACCGGTTAAAAACATTACCTTTCAAGAATTAATTATCGGAATTTAATTTCTTTGACCTTTTTTAGTAAACCCTATTAAATAATTTATTTTTCATACAGCTATTTGTTATGATTCTATTTCTTTAAATTTGACAAAAATAAAAATAAAAAATGAAAGCAAATTTGTCCATAATTAATTATACAGTTATCAATTCTAATATTGAATTATTGGACAAATTAAAGTATTCCCCAGAATAATATTTAATTTATTAGCAAGAACAAGACAAAGAAAGTTTACAATAATATTTACTCACGAATTTAAATAAAAATTAAACATGCAAGAAACAGCCAAGAAAACCCTAAAATCCACCAAAAGCCACGCTTAGGACAAGTGAAACTGTTGACACCAGAACAACTGATGGAGTAAATGCTGGTGAAGCAAACGAATGGTGTGGCGGCGATGCACCCGGTGGTTTCGCCACCGGAGCATGGGCTGTGGGTGGCGGAGCAAGTGGTGCCGTTCTCACAGCCAAGACAACAACGATAAGCTTTTGACCTTTATCGCAGTTGGTTTTGTTCCCCGTGATGAAATAGAACGGCCCTGATCGATCAAATTTGAAGATTGAATTGCCATCTTCCATTTTCACCTTCGGACTGCTGGTGTCGCAGCTGTCGAAATCGTCTTTCTTTACTTCCAATACAGAATCCATTCCTTTCTCGTATTTGAACACTGCAAAGAACAAACAATTATAAAAACAAAACAAAAATTATATGAAAAAAATCACAGCAACACAGAATCAACACGTACAAAGGGTATCGTTAACTTGAAATCTCAATCTTTGAGCCCAGTGACTGTAACTCTCTTTATGGTTTATTACCCAACCATCTTTGCCTCCTACATTCAATTGATAACCATACGAGGAGCACGTAAATCCGACGAAGAATATTAGAAAAAGGGAACTGTATATCTGTGCAGCCATGGAGAAAAGATCGAGTAGAGAGAGAGATAGAGAGAGAAAGAGACTGATTGAAGCAAAAGGTTTCTGATGAAGATGGAGTTATATAGGGGACGAGTTTAGAAGTTACCGTTGTAGAAAGAAACAATTTTAGCGAAACTGAGAAAATGAATTATTAATATTTTAATATGCAATAAATTCAGGGCTACCTTACCTGTGATTATCTACTGTTACAAATGATAGCACAAAACGTGGACAAAATATAGAGACTCGATGGTAAAGAAAATGTTGAATTGATTGTCGATCCCGGTTAAAAAGCCTCGACTCAACTCGTTTACAAAGAGTCGGCAAACGGGGTCTACAAATCGGTTTGGTTAGATTTGATTTGGTTGACTTGTAAGTTGAATCGATCAAAATTCGACTAATTTGAGTAAGTTTTTAGTAACGTTTTAGAGAATTAGGACAGATAGTCGATAAGTGGGTATATAGATCGGTTTGATATGATTTGGTTTGGTTGACTTATGAAATGAAAAGGTCAAAATTCGACTAATTTGAGCAAGCTTTTAGTAAATTTTTGGGGAATTAGGGCAAATGGCTGGTCAATTATGCATTTTGGACAATAAATGAAAATATTAAATTGATATTTACTGTCAAAAGGCCTTAGACCAAAAGGGAAAGTTATTAAATTGATATTTAATTTTGTTTCAAAATTTCCCTTTGTCAATTAAGGCAATAGAAACTCTCGGAATCTCGACAACGTAGGAGAAAATTTCTTGTACCGAGTGGTTCTAAGTACTTCATACTTCGCGAGTATTAAAAAAAAAAATTCAGTCGTCTGCATGACATTTTGATTCGTAGATTGTAACTAATTTATGAAAACACGTTGCTTAATTTACCTTGGTCCGTTCAATATGGATTTTGTATTTGTTACGTTTTTCAGTCTGTTCGATTTATTTCTTTTATTTTTTTTCTCTCTCGTATTTATGTATAGATTTTCATTCAATGTTAGTATATTACATATTGAATAAAAGTTGTTACCATTTCAATAATAATAATAATAATAATTAATTCATTAATGAGTGCAATAAGGAAAAAATAATATTATTTTCATAGTGATGATTGAGTTAAATTCTTAAACCGAGCCCCTATCCATATGATTTTGGGCAATTTACGCATATCCGTTACAATGTAACTGAAAATTTAAAAATACTGTGTTTTATGTATTAATTGCAAAATATTCATTTACAATTATCTTATTGAAAAAATAATAGCTTCTGTTTCTCATTTGAATCATTAGTTTTCACTTCATTATCTCTGAAACATGATTTTCCTACTCTCAAAAAGGAAAAACAAAAACAAAAATAAAAATTAAACCCTGTTTGACGATCATTATTTGGGTAAAATATTGTTCTGAATAGCGAATTTTCGGAGAATGTATGGTTCAGAAGTAAAAAAAAAGTTTTGAGTTTACGTGCAGAATATTTTATTGTGTGAATTATAGTTAAAAATAAGTACGTCAAAAAAAAAAAGAGTTTCGAAATAATGATTTTCAAACAGACGCTAAACCTCGAGTATGGGGATTTATGCCGACTCATTCAGAAGTTATGATTGTGTACTTATTTTCCGAAATAATGACTCAATAAAGACAAAAAATTGCAATTTCAAGAATTATTCTTGTACTATTATGGTGGGCAGATAGTTTTACATATCAAAAGGTTGAACCCCAACCTTGAGGGTCCCCTACCGCCCTGCCCCTAGAGCATTGTGGAGGAGGTAAATCGCGGGATGTGTCTCATCAGGCCAGGGTATAAAAGTTGCTGATAATTTTACATATCGATCTAACTTCAAAATGTCAAACTGAAAAAAAAACTGATTAGATTGATATCCAGCTTATAGCTTATAAGCAGAAAACTTATACAAGAACCTCAACAGGCTTCTGTGATGAATATCGAGGCGACTCTATTCTTGTCCATTTCGTAAACTTTGTAAGCAACATAAGCCCTATCGTCTGGACTGAGAGACCACAAATTAGGCCAATCCACAATCCCTGTGACAAACAATATCATCAAGAAACGATTACAAATTCAATTTTGTCTAATACTCGATTTTTTTTTCGAGTAAATCGACTATATACACGTTTAAGAAAGAACGCGAGAACCTGAAGTTTTACCTTAGCGTATAGTTTAACCTTGAAACCGAGGACAGCGGCAATTGACATGCCAATGAGATAGAATGTCGCCAAATTAATGCACATAGCCAAATGCTGCCAGCCGCATCCTCTGGCTACACCTGTAGAATCGTATAATTTCATTGAGAGAACATATGGTTGAACGTACTATAATAGAGATATAGTAATCGAACCTGATAAGATTCCTTGGATAAAGTCACATAATATAGACACAACGAGAAAGGGTGTCATTGTGGAATATGAATTGATTATCACCGGACTGTCACTGAACAAGCTAGCCCACAAGTTATGACCGAAAGAAAGGGCTAAAACGACACAGAGTGCAAAGAGGATAGTTAGCTTTAGCGTGACACCCATGGCATGCTTAGCTCGATCAGGATTTCCAGCTCCCAACTCATTAGACACCCTTGTGCTGCAAAAGTAACGATGTAGTAAATAAGAAGTTACCAATAGAGAGATTTGAAACGCTCACAATGATTTCTTGATAAGATTACCTTGCAGCGGCGCTGAGGCCATAAGCAAACATGTAGGCAATGGCTTCGGTATTTACACTGGAAACATACTTTGGAGAATTAATAAGTACACCTAACAAAAAGAAGTCCATAGAAGAGCAAAAATAACGGAATACAAACTTACCACATTGCTATTAGCGAAGTAGTAACTTCCGAGTTTGGCATTAGTCCAGCCAACAAAACCAGAATCTCGAAAGCCCAATACTCCAAACTGAGAAAAATATGTGGAATATAAGTTCACCCAGACAAGTTTATATATTACATGTTACTCGGGCTGTGTTCGAATTAATGGGAGGATCAATTGAAATATGAGACTAACCACACCATTGCTGCTGAAGGCAGGGCTATCTTCAAGTTTGAGAAGATGTGACGGAAAGACTCTGACCTGAATCCCTTCCACGTGTCCTCAAATTTCTTTGCTTTAAGCACATACAAGCCTAACATAAGGACAGAGATCCACAGTGAAATGGAAGCAGCTAATGGTGCTCCTTTATATGCAAGCGTAGTCCAATGAACCAAAGCATAGGCAATGCCAATATGGAGGACTAGAGGGAGCAATGAACACACAACCATCGGTATGATAACTGATTGTGTCTGAAGGAATCTCAAGATATTTTGCAACATCCCATATGCAAGTAATCCAGGAATGAGATACTTCAAATAGAGACCAGCTGCTTTTGATATCCGAGGATCTTGATGTAGTAAAGTCAGAACGACATCGGAATACCACCAGAGAACTGATACAGCGACGACAAAAATGAGTGTTATAATACAGGACGCCTGCAGGTATATTCCAAGCATCCTATACTGTTTTGCACCATATCCTTGCCCGCATAATGTCTCAAGTGCACCACTCAAGCCAACCTAGAACGTCAGGTAAAAAACTAAAATCGGTTGCTAGCCAGTCAAATAAGTACAGAAACAAGATATCGGGTAGAAGTTAGTGTAAGTTTTCTCCTCCTTTTCAGTCTCGAAATTTCCTCAGTTAATTTAATATGTTAGAATTCCTTTTTTCTCTTCACTGTAGAAATTGTTACAAGATAAAAAAATTCATGTGACGTACACTGAGTACCATAACTTCTCGACCAAACAATGATAAAAATCTAGGTGAGTTTGGTTGGCTGTGGTTTTGGCCTATGTTGCATGGAAACGGGAAACAAAACAGGACAATATACGACACAGGGAAACGCTATTTCTGAAAAAAGTAGAACATGAAACGCTGTGGAAATGTTACATTAAAATTATTAATTGAAATTCAATATTCAACTTCAAAAAACTCTATAATATAAATTAAATAATAAAAATTCCACAATCTATCTAATTTAACTAAGATCTTGACATAAAATGATTGTCATCTCAAAAGTCAAAACAATTATCGATAATGAATCAATACTCAAACTAAAAAAAAATTCAAAAGTTCTCAAATCAAATTGCTTCAGCTACATCATCAACATCAATATTTATAACACTATCATCAGCATCATCGAATAACACGGCCTTCATCTCTAATTCATTTGAAGAAAGATTTGCAATATCAGGCGTTTCAACATCTTCAAAAGAGTCAAATTGATCCCCAACTATATCCCACGTCTACCATCTTCCTCAACATCTCAAGATTCTCGAAAAACAATCAAAATTTGATAAAGGTGGCACAATAATTAGAAAATTTCCCATAATTTAAGTTAATTTTAAGCCAAAACCCATAATTAACTTAACTTCTGGTTAGAACCCATGGTTAAGTTTTTTTTTTTTTTTTTGGGTAAAAAATATAATTTTTTCCACGCAAAGTTTCCATAGAGGTTTCATAGAATTTCCGAATTCCATTAAAAAAAGGGAAACTTTTTTTGAGTTTCCGAAACCTTTTCCGGAGAGTTTCGGTTTCCAAAGCGAAACGCTAGCGTCTGGAGAGTTTCCGTGCATCATAGGTTTTAGCTAACAAAAGTCCAAAGCATAAAAACATGAAGACGAATCATGCATCTCTACACTGTACAATTTACATCAGCTACAATCTAAATACTGTACAGATCAACTTCTATTTCAATCTTGTGATACAGGGTTAGACTTTGAAACATGGACATGGTCAAATAAGAAAATAAAATCACATCAATTTCTTGAAAACCCAACTGATTAGAACTAAAAGACAAGAAATTTGATTAAATAAGTCAATAAGATCTTCACAATCCATGTATAGTTGAATAATTTATTTTCTTGGGAGAGTAAAAAGGGATTTACCATAAGAGCAAAACCAGAAACGGAAGCCCATGAATTGGCAAGATTTGAGCCGGCGAGCTGGAGCTCTCCAAGGTGGCCGGCGAACATTACGGACACCAAAGGTATAAAATAGTAAGCAACGTTGGTCAGAATCATAGGCAATGCGAAGAGAATCTGATCTTTCGCCTCATCCACATCGATAATCTTGCTCCACCACCTCTCTGCCGCATTTTTTTCCAGTAGGGGGCTGGTCGCCGCCACTGCACCGCCGTCGGAAGACATTTTCACGGTTTCACCTACCCACTTGCCCAATTTAATCAATCCTCAGTCAGTCTCTTCGGCTTTGAAACCTCGTAAAACTCGACATTTGGCATCAATCATCTCCGTTGATCTGATTTTTACAATTTGAGAGATGTCCAGGAGAATGTAGCAAGAAATTTACATATAACTTAATTGAACTCGACAAACTACTTATTTTTTCATTTAAGATAAATCATTGGTGGTCAACATAAATTTTATAAGCAAGTACTTAACACCACGACAAAATACGCCGTCTGATCCGTTCTCTCAAAAATACTCTTCGAAGGAGAACGTGTGTCTCGCTGTTACCATCCTTGGAAAATAGACTAAACCCCCTTGAACTTGTATAATAAAAAAACAAATATCAATATAGTAAAATCTAGAGTTAATTGTTCCAATGGGCACTGAACTTATGTCCACGTCTTCAATTGCTCATTGAAGTTTGAAATGTCGAATTTTGTTCACTAAATTTTGAAAAACATTGGATGTTGCTCACGGGTATAACTTCCATGGCGGACGGAATGTACACATGACGTTCGTCAAGCCGTTAAACTTTGAGATGGTCCAATTTTGATTACTAAACTTTGGAAAATGTATTCGATCGTTCACTAAACTTTGAAAAACATCTTCTATTGCTTAGTGAACTTTAAGGTGGTCGATTTTTGATCGCTATGTTTTGAGATGGTCGAATTTTGGCCAATAAACTTTTAGATAGTCGAATTTTGACCACTAAACTTAAAAAAAGTTTCGATTGCTCACTAAATTTTTGAAAAACGTCTTCTACTATTTACTAAACTTTGAGATGATTGAATTTTTATTACTAAACTTTGAAAAAGTCTTCTATTACTCACAATAAATTTGGATTTAATTAAAATTTGAATTTAATGTAACTCTAACAACAAATTTAGTCCATATTTGATAGAAATTAAAATTTAGATATTTATTAAACTCAAAGTAAACAATTAATTTTAACTACATATTTATGGGACCCCACAACTTTTTATCAACACATTTAATCGACTTTTATCAAAATCTACTAAATATCTGATTTTAATCACACCAAACAGGGACTTATTGTGTACTTCATTGTAAAATTCAAATATTAAAATTAATTTTAATAACAAATTTATTATTTATTTTATTGCAATTAGTAGTCACTTCATTTGCACAGCTTTGCAATCGTTGGCTATCATAATATTTAAATTTTACAACGAAACATACAATAAATCTGTTATTAAAATTAAATAAAATCTAAATTTTAATATTTGATTTTATAACGAAATACACAATAGTTAGAATTAAATTAAATTCAAATTTTAATCCTAATTTTAACAACGAATTTTAATTAAATCCAAATTTATTGTGAGGAATATAAAACGTTTTTCAAAGTTTAGTGGCCAAAATTCGACCACCTCAAAGTTCAGTAAGTAATAGAAGACGTTTTCCAAATTTAGTGGTCAAAATTCGACCATTTCAAAGTTTAACGGCGTGATGGGATGCCGCCATGTATGCATTCCGTCAGCCACATCACCAATTTCGTTAGATATTTTAAACAGAAGTTATATCAATGAGTAACGTCCAACATTTTTCAAAGTTCAATGGTTAAAACTCGATTTTTAAATTTCAGTGAGCAATTGAAAATATGGACATAAGTTCAATGATCATTGGAACAATTAACTCGTAAAATTTAATTAAACTTCGTGCCGTCAAATTTAATAAATACTCTCTTGAGTACAAGTAATCATCGATTGAAAGATAATATAAATGTATATAAAGAAAATAATCTACTAAGTATTGATGCTTAATTTATATTAAGGGCATGTTTGAACTCATTCTATTGTAAGAATGTATTTTGAAATAGTAGATAGATGAAAAATATGTAGTTAAAAAATAAGAAAAAAATTGAATTTGCGTGTAATATTATTTTATTGAAAAATTTGTGATTAAAAAGAAGAGAAAAAAAATACATTTTAAAAATAATGAGAATCAAATAAGAGCTAAGTATGAATGACACGATACATTAATTAATTGATAGATTATTTAATTCTTGAAACCAATCATAAACTTCTCCATTCATGAATTTGATGTGTCATGTCACTGTTATGTTAAACATCATCTGCACGACACATCAATTAAATGATGAAATTTAATTGATTAAGTTTATGACGAGTCTCAATATTTAATATGCTTAATACATCATTTCAACACAGCATTAAATTTATTGACACACCATTTTTTGTCTTGTTCGAAGCTTTACAAAGGGAGTTGTTTGACAATTTTCAACTAGTCCACTCGATTGAGACAAAGATTTCACACACTTTCAATATCAACCACTCTTATTGAGAGACGTAA